>CAUYOR010035638.1:0-22326 GCA_963573925.1 Callimico goeldii | reverse complement strand
TTTCCTTTTTTTAAAGGAGGTTTTTCTTGTTACATGTGATGGGCATTGAGCCACACCTCTTCTTAGACTGAATATTGAAGTTTTTGTTTTGAGTTATGTTTATAACATTTATTTCAGAACAATAAAGATTCAGATTTGTGACAAAGGCCTTAAAGTGAAGATGTCCCTTGAGTGTCAGAGTGGTATTTATTTTTGTAAATTTGAATCTTTGGATTTTTGAGGTTCCAATTTACCATGAATTTATAGAATTTTCAAGATTTAAATAGTCTAATATTTGGCAACATAGTCTGCTGATGATATGGCTCATTATAGTCATCTCTACACAATTTGGAAGACTGTTGGCCTTGATTTCTGGGCTAATGATTTACTGATGCAGCCAAGAATCATTTCTAGGTACTGGAAAAGTGGTCCTTCTTTTAGCTTTGGGTTTCTGTAAAAGCTGCCAAGGTCTTATGCAGATGTCTTATCTCAGAGAGCTTAGAAATGGAAAGACTATGTGCAGTTATTTTGTTTTCCTAAAAAGTTGTATTATTATTAAGCTGTATCATCATTATTGTTGTTAGTGGCATATTTATGTTATTTTTAACTGTCATTATATAGGGAATTTTTTTTAAAGCACTTTTTTTTTTGCCTTAAGAGAACTTTCACTCTGGTGTGGATTTAGTTAAGCTACACATAGGAAAAGAAGATAATAGAGTTTGGAATCGTGAGAGAACTCTGGGTATAAGTGTGCACAATTCAATAGAGCCATTTACATTGGCAGCTTCACAATATTGCTAATTACCACAATTTTCTGCCTGTTGGCAATAAAGTGTCTTGGGGACAGGGTAGCCTTTCTAGCAGTTTGGTACTACAGCAGGCCTGTTTGTACATTCCTTTTCAAAGCATCCAGTATCCCAGTGACACGAAAACTTTGTTCATATTCATAACACAGGCACAACTTCAGTAACACTTCTGGTGTCACTGTATGAGTAGAGAGAAGTAGAGAGATTATTTTTCCATAATAAGAAAGTGTTTCTCTTAGGATTTGAGGTAAAGATTGATTTTTCAATGATGAATTTGTTTAAAGAATGATTTCTCCATATTGATTACTTAAGGAGGAATAACATTTTAAAGTGTTTCATTGTTTGCTTTTTGGTTAATGAGCTGGGAAAAAAATGATTGCCAATGTTTTACTTGCCTTCTCAATAAGATTACTTTGTACAGTTTTGTAAACAAATATAATAGTGGGAGACAGTTTTCCTAAATGTCTTACAGGAAAGGGCATTACAGATTGTCCTTTTAAGTCTTAGAAGCACTGCGTTATGAACTGAACATACCAGTGGTGGTGGGATTTAATATTATGAAGGATGTTTTAATATCAAGTTTATTATAAGGAAAGCATTTACATTTGCAGACCTTTAAATTTATAATTTAATTAACTCTTCAAGGCACTTCTGAACTGAAGAATATGTCCATTATGTTAAATTCCAAAACATATAAGCAAAATCTTACAAATTCTCCATTTGTAACCTGAACTAGTGTTAGTATCTTTTTCATCTTCAGTATTTGAGTACAACAGGGAACACTTAAAGCTTATAGATGACGTTTTTTTAAAGTATGTATATGAAAGGACAGGCACCCTTGGTGTTCCCAGGAGATTGATGCCAGGACCCTTGTGTATACCCAGGGCATTGATGCCAGGACCTCACATATACCCACATCTGCACACACTCAAGTCCCACAGTCGTCCCCGTGGAACCTGCCCGTATGAAAAGTCAGTCCTCCATGTATGTGGGTTTCGCATCCCAGGAATACTGTATTTTCGATCCGTGTTTGGTTTAAAAAAATCTGTATAAGCAGACCCACACAGTTCAAGCTCATGCCGTTCAAGGGTCAACGGTATTTACTCTGCTTACTTATCCAAAGATACCTTTAAGACTTTTTGAGTCTGAAAATGAAATGTCCTTTATTTTTTCCCTTAAAGTCCATCCTTTCCTACCCTAGCCAGACTGGCAGTCCAGTACCACTTTGGCCCATCTAGTTCTCTTAACTTCTTAGCCTGACTGATGAATTACTCTGCCTAGTTCCTCACTCAGAGTGTGGGCCGTCTCCCTTCTTGTCTTTCCTTTCTTTTAATTTACTGGGAAATTTATGATCAAAGCGTTAAGTGATATAAACAAAGAAGACAACATTAAGGACCCTGCAGTATAAAAAAGTCTAACCTTGTGGTTCCTTTTTGACTAGTTAGCTTTTAAGTGCCTTCCCAGCAACCCTGTTGTAAAATGTTCAGATCTACTTCCTTTGTACAGGATGAAATACTGTATGGTGCTTTATAACAAGAAGTTGGGTTTTTCCTATAGAATATTACACAAATGTAATACTACTGGAAGAAAGTAGAACCAAGTGTTGATTCTCAACTGTGGGAAAATGGACAAACTGACCCCTCCCCCCACTCCTCGGGGCCAATACTTTTTATTAAGGTATGATATTAATACCTCTAGGAAATTGCCAGGGATTCAGGCGACAGTGTGTGATGAAAATGGCGTATTGTGTGCTGGTCTGACTGCATTACCATGTTTGTCTTCTGTTTTCTAAGAATTTCTTATTTTTTAAATGCTGCTGATAAAATTCTTCATATAATACATTTTTGACAGTAGTAGAATTTTTACGTATAATGTATAGGTTTTGTTGGTTTTTACTCAGAAGTACTCTAGTGTTTCTTGAACCGCAATTCAGGAGCCTTCTTTGGGAATGTTAGATTGAGAAGTATTTCTCTTAAATACAAATAAATGCCTTTTCATCTAGCAAACCAAAAATTTATCTTAACAATATTGAATGCCATCACTCGGGGTCAGTGTGGGAGTAAGTTTTGAGATAACTCCAGAGTTTTTAAGGCATACATATATATATGTACATATACTATAATATTTCACTCTGAAAACAAAACATATTGTATATATGTATTATATATATACACACACACCATATATAACTAATGAAACATTTCACTGAAGTATCTCTTCAACAAAACATGTCCTGTCTGCCTACTTGCTAATGTGAAATTATGAAAGGATTTATTGAAATATATGTTCAGTTTGAGGAGAAACTGGTAAAAATGCCAAGTGTTGTTCTTCTGCCTTCTTATAAAAGTATACTTAAAACTTGTGATAATAATTCATCATCTGATAAAACTTTGTTCTGGCTTTCAAGGCTCCTACAGCTTAATGTTTTAAATATCTAAGGCATCAAATAAATTGAGGGCATTTTAACAAAAAAAAACAACTCAACGCCTGCCTTTGTTAAAGCAAAAGGCAAAACACATACACACGCGCACGCGCACACAACAACAAAAAAAAAACCCCAAAATTCTTATTTGACTTACTTCTAAAGAAGAATTCTTACCCCTAAGGAGGAATTCTTCCTTCTTGAGGAAGTTTCACTTTTTCAGTGATATTAGAAATCATCACAAGGAAACATTTTAAAGAAGGGATCATTTTCAGGAGAAAGAGAAGTAACAATTTCATTAACTCTTAATGGTAAGAGTATTAATGAAATTAAGAATTAATGAAATCAACTATTAATGAAATTAAGAGTTAATGAAATTAACTATTAATTCCTCAATAGGAAAGGCTAGTGTGAATTAAGTATTCTGGATTATATCATTTTTTAATGAATGTAGTTTTATTACTTTATGAATATTTGGTAAGAACCAGGTAAACAGATTAAGATTTGTTCTTTTTTGTTAATAGATACATGACTAGTACAGTGGAAGGCCAAAAAGCAGTGTTTTATGATAAAATTACAGACTGTGGAACAATGAATTTCTGCCCCAGACCTTGGATAAGTTTTAATTAATTTAATTATAGAGATTTTTGTAGTGAACTTTTACTTTACTGAAGCAAATCTTGAGATCTTTTAAAGCACAATTTATTTACCTTTTTATAAACAGCAGTCTTAAAACTGATCGATCATACCTTTGCTGTGTCCACCTTACATTAATAGAGATAGTGTTCTCTTTGCTCCTTTTCCTGACCAGTTGTTACTGGTGTGACCACTTTCTTTTTAGGATCAATGAGACATTTTGCTATGTATGCTATGTAATGTATTAGAACTTCTTATATGGCTCATTTTTACATGGTTTCTGATTTACCATGTGTTAAATAGTTCTTAAGATGCATCCAGTAACATTATAGTAAGATTGGACTTTAACGTAAGTATTGAATCTTGTCTTATAATGCCAATTTTATTGGAGCATTGTTGTATTTATTTTATGGATCTGTGGTGCATAAATGGGAGTTAATGGCAAACATTTTATTAAAAATGTCTTAACTTTCTCCCAAATTACATCATTTTGTAGAAGTTTTATCCTTCTGGGTTTTTTTTTTTTTTTTGGCTTTCTGAGCTTTAAGGTGCCAATGAATTTTTTCCACAAATTTAATGGGTTTGGTTTTAAAAAGCTAATAAATACTTGAAGTGAATATATATAGAGCCAGATATTCCCAAAACTCTATGGGCTGTGTGAATATTAGCCATAATTAACTTTTTTCTTTTTCCTTTTTTGGAGACAGGGTCTCACTGTGTCTCCCAGGATGCAGTGCAGTGGTGCGATCTCGGCTCACTGCAACCTCCACTTCCCAGGCTCAAGTGATTCTTGTACCTCAGCCTCCCAAGTAGCTGAGATTACACATGCCTGCCGCCACGCCTAGCTAGTTTTTTATTTTTTTTAAATAGAGATGGTTTCACCATGTTGGCCAGGCTGGTCTCAAACTCCTGACCTCAAGTGATCCCGCATGCCTTGGACTCCCATAGTGCTGGGATTACAGGTGCAAGTCACTGCACCCAGAAAATTAACTTTTTCATGTAGAAAATAGATCACAGATAAAAGCTCCTCACATATTTTGAAGGTCAAAAGAAAATTTGCCGTTGTTAACAATTGCCTTTGAACCATCAAAGAGGAAAAACTAAGACTATTTGAGCAACTTAAGACTTAAACTAACTTATCAAACTTGGCAGAATTAATTTGTGAGTATTAAGTGAAGTTAGTGTATATAGATACTTCATCTTTTCTTTCTATCATGTGAATGAAATGGCTTAGAGCAAGTTCATACGCAGTTACTTTTATCTACAAATGTAGAAATCTTACCTATTTGAGATATACTCCCTGAAACTGTATATTGAGAGAGAGAGTTTATAGAAATATCTGAGAAACCTGAGTTTGATTTTCTCTTTGTGACATTCCTGTTAATGTCGCTTTTAAACAAACCACTTAACCTGTCATCTTTAGTTTCTTCTGTAAAGTGCTGATAATAATGATACCTACCAGTATTGTTAAGAAGTTCAAATAGGGCCTCCTATCCACAACACTTAGTAGGTGTTAAATGAATGTATTTTGGTACTTGAACAAAAAGTGGTTATGATAGTTTATGTTTTTCCAACAAATTTACTATCTTACCTGAAAAGAAATAGCTAGCATTTCCTGTGGTATCCTATCCTTTTTTTTTATAATCAAACAATTAATATTCTCCTCTGACTAAATCATTAATTTAACAAATCTCAAGCATCTACTATATGCCAATAAGTATTCTAGGCCTGGGTGTATTGCAGTGCACAAAACATTTATTTCTGACCTTTGTGGGATTTTTATTTTAATTGGTTAGTAAAATAGTTTACCATATGGTGACAAGGTAATATGGGGGACATAAGTTGAGGAAGAGGTTCAGAGAGTGTGTGAGGATAGGATTGCTAATAAGCAGACTGTACACTGATAGGTGACCCTGAGCAGAGACCCGAGGAAGTGAGTGCTTGTGCGGTGTGGAGATCTGGGCGGAGAGCATTCCAGGGAGAAGGAATAGGACATGCTAACCCTGAGCTGGTATAGAGTGTAAAGAAACAGCAAAGAGACCAGTGTGACTAGTAAACAAGAATCGCATTTTAGGGAGAATCCGAAAATAGACTGAGAGAGATTGGGAGTAATAATCTCTCGTGATGTAGGTAACTATGTAGGGCATTATAGCCCTTTCTCTCAAGAGTAGACTTTACTGAGTGAGCTAGCAAGCAGTTAGTATTCGATCAAAGCAAGGATGAAGGCAGGTAGTATCAGCAGGAGAATACGGTAAATCCAGGTGACAAATGGAACAGTTGAGACTAGGAGTAATGGAAGTAAGTGCTCAGATTCCGAATATATTTTGGTGATAGCACCAAAGGATACGCTGAGGGGATGGAGGTGGGGTATGAAAAAAGAATGATCAAGGTTTTTTGGCTTGAAGAAGAATGAAGTGGATATTTGTAAGATGGAAAAGACTCAGGAGGGGGTTTAAGGGGTAGATTGAGAGTTTGCTTTTGGACGTGTTATCAGACGTAGACAGGCATGGTAGACTTGCCTATCACATGTCCAAAGGAAAATGTAGAGTAGGCAGCGGGATATTTGAACCTGGAGTCCAAAGTAGATGTCTGGGCTGGAGATAAATACATTTGGAAGTCATCAGTTGGTAATTTTAAGTCAGGACATGGATGAAACCACCTAGAGAATAAGTGTAGCCAGAGGATAGCACTTAATTGTGGACATATGATCAATTAAATTCAAGGCCAACTTCTGTGACTTTTCGAAATAAAATGTTCACATTTTCTGCCACACATACACAAACCATTACTTTCTATAATGTTATAGAAGCACTAAGATTAAGAAGCCAGACTGATAAGTTACCAAATACATAAGCAAATGGCAAATTAAGTTGAGGAGGGAACGTCACTTTATTCTTAAAACGAAGTTTTTGTTTTGAAATAATAGCTTTTTATACTAAGAATAACATCTAGAGTGCTACTTTCTTTTTCTCATAGTTGGAAATTGCTATTCCAATTCAATTTGACAGTTCTAGCACTAGAGGGCAGGCTTGCTTCTAGATTTTGAAGAGTTCTAAATGAATTAATATAGCCAAAGAGTGCAGGCTGAGCATCCTTAACTCGAAAATCTGAAATTCAAAATGCTCCCAAATCCAGAACTTTTTGAGTGTTAACATGATGCCACAAGTGGAATAGTCCACACCTGACCGCATGTGACGGGTCACAGTCAAAATGCAGGGGCACAACAGTTAATTCTGTTCCTAAGAGAAAAATAAAATTAGCTTCAGGCTATGTGTAAAAGGTGCATATGAAACAAATGAATTTCATGTTTAGGCTTGGGTCCTATCTCCAAGATAGGAGTTCAGAAATCATATTCTCATTATGAATATGCAAATATTCAAAGACTAATTTAAAAATCTAAAACACTTCTGGTCCCAAGCATTTCAGATAAGGGACATTCAACTTGTACCTACATTCAATCTCAGTGAATGCAATTGTTTCTTGTGTGACAAGCTTACCATCTACTATGTTTTTTCTAGTGCTGGGAAAGCATAAAATAAGGCTAATCGATTTTAGTACATCTAGGACTGGCAGTTGATGCTAATGTACATTTGAACATAAAGTGCAAGGAAACTCCAGTGTAGCTTCCTATGATTACACTCAGATTTGATTTAGAAGGTCTGCCACCACATATATGAACATTAAAGCCAGTCAGAAGAAAGCCTGGACATAAACATTTTTTCAAACAAATAATTATTTGCTGGGCATTCTATGAGTGGGGCTACAAAGATGGACTAAAATATGGTCCCTGCCTAAATAAGCTTTGTTATAGCATCTTACGGGACCTAATACCTCGTTCTATGTCCACTTACATGTCTTTTCCCTCAGTAATAGAAATCCCGGCTCTTACTTTTGGTGCCTCCAAGTGCCCATCATACATTTCAGTTTATAGTGGTTGAACATATGGATAATGAGAGACACGAAAATGAGAAAACCAGGCCAGGGAACTGGGACCTTTGAAAAAAACCTCTTTTCACATTTTTACCCTTACAGAGAGGCTTTTCCTGTTAACCTGTCTAAAGGTGACTATGGAGACAATTCTAACCTTCTATCTTTGCTCCTACTTCTTCTAGCCGGCTTTACCCCCCTTCCTTAGGAGCAGTTATTGGCAGCCATAGAGAGAGGGAGGTCGAGCCTTTTTCTATAGTCATTGCAGTAAACAGGAGAGAGAGATGTGGAAGATGGGAGGTTCTCTCTATCTGGCTTACATAATTTTGAGAAGTTTGACGTGAAATGGAACCTTCTGGAATGAAGTTCTTTTTCCCACTTTTCACCTGGAAAGTTTTCCCATACATGGTTCTCTTCTCCCTGGTCCTTTTAGCATCCCTATTTCTACACGCTAGTTCCATCATTTCCTTGTCTGTAACATGAAGATAATAATAGTTCTTGTCTAATAGGATTATTTTGAGGATGAAATAAAATGCATGCAGTAAATATTAACTACTCTTTGCTATCAGAAAAGCATCAATTGAACCTCACAGGATGGATGTGTGTTCAATAAGTGTTATATGTAGTAGAGTCAAATGGAAAAATTGACCCACTAAGATAAATTTTCTTTCATTGATAGATAACATATTTGGGGGTACATGTGATAATATATATTCATATAATTAAATCAAGATAATTGGGATTTCTATCACCTTAAATATTTATGTTTTCTTTAGGCTAGGAACATTCAAATTCTCTTTAGCTATTTTGAAATGTACAATAGATTAATGTTAATTATAGTCATCCTAATAGTCTATTGAACACCAGGCCTTATTTCTTCTGTCTACATCGATATATTTAGAAATGCAAATCTCTTAGGAAATTAATCTCTAATGTCAATGATGCACACTGATTTGTATTATTTGCTTTCTTAATGTAGACAGTATAGTGAAATGGTTCCTTAAATGGATGCTAAATATGACTAAATGAGTAATCAATTTACAGTGCACTTGGCACCAAGTAATAAATGCTCAGTGACATGTCTTTAAAAAAATGGGTTGGTTTGATATCATAAGAATGACTCTATATTTTAAAAATATAAATATTAAAAATTATAAAACCAAAATACTATAATGTCTTATTACAATGATTCTCTTAAATTAGTTTTTTTAAATTATGTAGCAGGAGCCTATTCCAAAACAAGTTTTATCTAGAAGCACAGTATTAAAAACAGAAAGCTAAAATACTCCGGTTCAAGTGGGAAGCTCCATGTCTTCCCCACTGCTGGTATTATTTCTGAAAAACCTTAGAGGAACCCGTTGCTCTCTAAATAGCATGTTTTAAAAACCACTGCTTGCGCATTTACACCTTGACTCATCAAGCATACGAACAAAGTAATAGAATGAGAAAACTGAATTTCTACTGAAGTGGTTGGTGTTTGCAATAACATGAAAAAGATTCCAAGTATCTCTGGAAATACACCAGAACTATAAGCGTTATGATAATTCTGTCTTAGATTCATTATCTAGAGCTGATCTTAAAAAGGTTGATATGTAAGAACTACCAAGAGAGACTTGGAGTAGAAAAAAGAATGAATGAATATCCATGGGCCAAGGCTTTGCTATGCTCTCTTGGTAGTTACTTAGCAAGCTCTCATAGTATCCTGCTATGCTCAGGATAACAGAGGGTGGCTCCCAGTCTCTACCTCTGAAGACTATGGTCCTTGAAACAGCTCTGTGCACAGAGACCATGATATTCATAGGTGTTCCTCACTTGTTTCCACCACATAATAAGGTGTTTATTGAATAAATGCTTATTGAATGAATGAAAAAATTTACATCTTACTTTGTTCCTAGACTGCAAGTTACTTGAAAGATACGGACTGTGTTTTGCTAACCTTTCACGTCCAGCAAATTGAGTTTGCTTACTGAATTAATGAATTAATGAACAAACGTTCACATATGTCTGTTAAACGTTTACACATCCACGTTCCCATTAGACTAAGATTCTCGGGGCAGACACCATGTCTGTAGCTCTCAGCATAGTGCCTGACTCACAGGAGGTTGTCAAAGACATTTGCAGAACTGATTAAACTTGAGTTTAAGTAGTACTGGAGCAGTCTCGTATAACCCTGCACAGTGTCTCCTAATAGACACTAAAAATCATATAACCCTGCACAGTGTCTCCTAATAGACACTAAAATTATTTCACAAAGACAGAGATCCCACTAAGCATTTTTGTGCTAGTACCAGTTAAATAACATGAGCAACAAGCTACAGCAGTTCAGAGGAGAGTGAGTTCTGTGGACTGAAACAGTCGAGGTGGATTTTCAGAGCAGATGAGACTTGATGAAGCCTGGGGCTACTTTGGTGTTTTAAGAACATTAATTAGGCAGCAGGAAAATCTGAGGACAGGTAGACCAGTAAGGAAGGCTGGAAAGAGCCCTAGATTTGGAGTTCGGAAATCTATGTTCAGAGTCCTTGCTTTGTGTCTTAGTGACTATGGGACCTTGAGAAGATAACTTCACCTCCCTCTTCCTCTTCTGTGGGGTAGAGGTAAGATTCATGTACATATTGATACTGCATTTTAAAATGTTTGTAATATGCTAAGTAAAACTTAATGCTACGCTTTGAATGTAGTGGGTTCCAAATATTTGTTTAATGACAAAGAATAAATGGTATTGACTAATGAAAATATTGGAGCCACTGGAATGTCACACCTGCTGCATCTGCTAGTAAACCTGTTAACACTTATGGAGGAAGAAAAGAGTTAATATGTGGAGCCACTGGAATGTCACCTGCATCTGCTAGTAAACCTGTTAACACTTATGGAGGAAGAAAAGAGTTAATATGTGAAGCCACTGAATCTCATGATCAGAAGAACTTTTTGAAACTCCTATGAGACTCCGGAATTATGTCAGAGGTGAATAAGTCATGAGATTTTCATGCTGATACTGTTTCTAAGGTTGCTGCCTTGCTGGAAGAGGCAAACCACAAGATAACCCATTCAGAAAATCTTTTTTAAAAAAAAAGCTTCCTGAAGGATGGATGGTTCATTTGTTCTAACTGCTTGTCACTTTACTTACTAATGAGTCATTTTTTCCCTTAACCAGTAATTTGTTTTAAATTTGGTCATATGATGGTATGTTGACTAGTCCAATGTTACAAAATAATTGGAAAAAAGATGACAGACCACCAACTGAATAAGGGAAATTTGGTTCTTCTTCAACTTCCAATGTATGAATTTAATTATGTAAGCTTAGTCTTTATGATGTAAGATTGGATTTATTGGAACTTTTTATGTCCAGAAGTTGCAGCACCTTTTCTTTTTCTCTGGAACACCCAAGATCTCCACTGCATCCTGTAGACATTGAGGGTCTCCCCGCTCATCCTGGTTCTGGTTATTTTTAAAGAAACATCCTTTCCTTCTTACCCATTATGGAGACACTTCTAACCTTGTATATTAGAGTGCTGATGACATATTACAGTAGCATATTTACATATCTGTTTTCTTAACTGTGAGCTCCTTGAGAGCAGGGACTGTGTGTGTTTTTGCTTTTATTTCACCAGTACCCAGAACTATCCACAGTATAGAAAACCATTCAATAAATGGAACAAATGAAAATAAATAAATCCTTTCACTTGTGTAAGATGTCCAGTTATTTTTTGTGTTTTTCTTATGACTGTATGGCAGACATTTTAGTGCAGCCCTATTTATAATGTTGACCTACTATTAAAGGAATTAAACAAATATGAGCCAAGCAAGAAATGCATATTAAAACAACTATGGCATTTTTGCCTTCCAAATCGGCACAGATTTTCAAAATTGATAATATTCATGTTTGATGACACAAGGAGACAGGAATTTTACTTTGCTAGAGGGAATATAAATTGGCATAGCCTTTTCTGGAAGTCATTTAGGAAGACGCATCCAGAAGCCTTAATAGGTTTCATTTTTCTCACCCAGCAATTCTATACCTAGCATCTTAATAAATTTAAAAACTTGCAGAAGATTTTTACATTATTTGATCGGGAAAAAAAAGGAAATAATCTAAATGTTTAGGCATAGAAAATTTGTTGAATAATCGCATATTTATACAATGGAGTACTATGCCATCTTGAAAAATTCACACTACAGTTTCAAAGGAAGAAAAAGACTGGCTTTAAAACAGCATATAAATAGGATATTATGTTTTTAAAATGTATATGTATAGAGAAAAGTCTGAAAGGCTGTGTACCAAAATATGAAAAATGGCAACTTCTTGGTAATAGAATTGCCACGAGTTTTTAGTTTAATTCACTCTATATTCTATAATATGATGAGTATTACTTTTGTAATACAAAAAGTCAATAAAGCTTCATAAAGAATGCATACGAAATTCTCCTTTGCTGATTATACATACCCTCCAATGAAAGAAGAGGGATCAAACTTAAAATATGAATTTTCACTGGGCCCCAGTGTGGCCGACCATTTTTCCTCCCTGTTTTTCCCCTGTTGTCCATTGTAACTCATAGGATACAGTGGAGGCCTGTATGGAAGTAACTGATTCATTCATTCAGGAAACATTTGTTGAGGACCTAAATAGTCTAGGAACTTGGGATATGAGATAAGTGTCAAATTCTTAAAGGCTAATTGTATTGTGGAGTTTATTTTTAAAACTGGAAATTTAATAAAGAGTATCTAGTCTAATCTTCTCTCTTTGGAGACAGGGAAAATGGATCTCAAAGAGGTTGCCTAAGATTGGATGTGTAATAAATGGCACGTCCTAGACTTAGACTCAAAAATATTCCCAGTTGTGTGCACTTTCTGGTCACCTGGGCCTCTGATTTTGTAAAACTATCATTGCATAAATACAGATTCTTAAAGTCAGAAGAAATCTTGGCCTTAATGCTTTTAACTGTTCTACAGTGTCTTATTAATTATAATCCGAATTTGCCTCACTTTGTCTCATAGAATGTGTTGTTAACTAAAGACTCATACCTGTGACTTTTCTATATTACTCATTGTCAAAGTATTTCTCCCTCAAATCATGCGTCTGCTTTATTTTCAACCACTTAAAACCTTTGTTCCCATTTACGTCAATGTGATCCTCTTTCCAATTTGGAGGGCCCATTCAGTCAGTAATATATGAACCTGGCACATTTATATTATGCACAAACGTTATGCATCATTTAGATGTTTGTCCACTGCTGAAATACAAACACATTATAATCACAGCACAGCACTACACCACTTGCAATTTCCCAGATAGCTATTCCTTTACATTCTACTTTCTCCATCTTGAAAGTCCTCACCTGGCTCTTATCTCCAAAATTCCTAATCCTAGCACAGATATCCCTAACATCCTCTCTTACCTTCTAAAGCGTCATCGGGCATATTGGATTGTATTATCCTGAACTCCTTGAAACCAGAGACTTCGTCTTTTATCTTCCTGATATATCCGTAGGTCAGTGTGAGACCTACCACAGGCATTTAAACATCTCTGTTGACAGAGTGAAGAAATGGATGGAAGGAACCAATTTCCTGACCATGTTAAAAAATAAAGGTGACTTTGGTATTATTCTTCCATGCTGGTTCCTTGTGATCACCTCTTCTGTTTATCATTATTTATTAATCTGGTTTCTACTCTCCTGGGCTGAGATAAAAATCACTATAAAGGTCTGTATTTTTGAAAAACCAGGAAGAATGTATGCCTGCAATTCTCTAGCAGTTGAGCATCTTGTTCCTCATTTTTCCTTTAAGATGAAAGATTATGTTTTGGTTATCACGTCTGTAACGTTCATGGAGAATTCTGGGTTGAGATATTGGAATTCACTTCGTAGCAGCAGTGAAATATGGTGAATGATCACCACACAGGAAGTTGAAGAGAGGATCCCAGTTCAGATGGAGCCACTTGTTTGCTAGACGACCTCAAACTAGCCATTTATCTTTCCAGGGCTTCAGTTTCTCGTCTGCAAAGGGAAAGCATTGAATTCAATAATGTCCAAGGTCTCTTCCCTCTCCCAGATTCTCTTAAATTCTAGTTTGCTCTCTTAGAATATTATGACTTGATCTTAGCTTTCAGATAACCTAAAAAATTGGACTGTACAGGTCAGCACTGAATCCAACGTAGGAGTTGCCTCTTTAGTCCTCTGAAATGTTTCAGCTCTGCTTCAATATTTCCTGCAGTTTGATGTTACTTCCATAAAAGACACCTAATTCCATTGAAACAACTCTTATTGCAAGTTTTTTTCTGACATTGCCCCGATATGTCCCACTGTCCCTTCTATGGATTGCTTCTGATTTTGCCCTTCAGAATGGAATTCCTCTTTTTCAATTGACAGACTTCCAGATATTTGAGAATAACAATAATTCCCCAGCCATAAGTCTGTATTTTCCACGTTAAAAAATTCTGTCTTTGATTGCTTCTCATATGATCACATTGCTCCTTATTTCTGATGCAGCCAGTCTGTGCTTCTCGCCTCAGTGGCTGCACTGCCCTCCTCCACCTGCAGTGTGCTTCAGCCTCCCTCCAGACAGTGACTCATTCAACAAGGCCCAGTTTGGACCCTTTTATCTTCCAGCGAAATGGATTATTCTGCCCTCTGTGCTTCATAAATGCTTTACTCTGCTTTTACACACCTCTTATGACAGTTATTTTTATACTGTATTTTAAGTTTTTAATGTATCTGTGTGCTCTGCAGTAGCAAGGAACCTAACTGGCTTGTTTACAATGCTAGGAACTTGACAGGCGTGCCTAAGCTAAATGAATGAGAGTCCACTTTCTAGCTTATCATATGGAGCCTGGCATATAACTGATGCTCAAGAAGTGTTTACTGAAAAAAGGAGTTCATGAACAACTGCTGTTTGCTTCAAGATACAGAAGGATCCTTCCAGTCCTGTTAAAATATTAAACCTAGAACTAAACATAAAATGACAGATGTGATTACACATGTAGTGCAGAGTATAGGGGGGACTAAACATGAAACTACAGCTGTGATTACATGTGTAGTGCAGAGTATAGGGGAACTGAACATGAAACTACAGATGTGATTACACGTGTAGTGCAGAGTATGGGGGGAACTGAACATGAAACTATAGATGTGATTACACGTGCAGTGCAGAGTATAGAGGGGACTGAACATAAAACTACAGATGTGATCACACATGCAGGGCAGAGTATAGGGGGGACTGAACATGCAACTACAGATGTGATCACACGTGCAGTGCAGAGTATGGGGGGAACTGAATATGAAACTACAGATGTGATCACACGTGCAGGGCAGAGTATAGGGGAACTGAACATGCAACTACAGATGTGATCACACATGCAGTGCAGAGTATAGGGGAACGGAACATGAAACTACAGATGTGATTACATGTGCAGTGCAGAATATACGGGTTTTACACGTTCCTGAAGTTATCTTCTTTAATTTCAGATTGACATCCACAGTAACAGAGAAGACAGATTAATGTAACACCTGAGTAGTTCTTTTGTCTTTATTCAATGTGACGCTTCCCAGCGGTGTTCATGTCTTCTCCATTCTTTTACTCTGAACACAACTAAAGAAGCCCTGAGCAGGGCAGGCGAGGTGGCTCATGTCTGTAATCTCAGCACTGTGGGAGGCCGGGAGGATCACCTGAGGTCGGGAGTTCGAGACCAGTCTGACCAACATGGGGAAACCCTGTCTCTATTAAAAATACAAAATTACCCAGGCATGGTGGCGCATGCCTGTAATCCCAGCTATTCGGGAGGCTGAGGCAGTTGAATTGCTTGAACCCGGGAGGCGGAGATTGTGGTGAGCCGAGATCACACCATCGCACCCCAGCCTGGGCAACAAGAGAGAAACTCCATCTCAAAAAAAAAAGAAAGAAAGAAAGAAGAAGAAGGAGAAGGAGAAGGAGAAGAGGAGGAGGAGGAGGAGAGTAGGAGGAGGAAAAGAAGGAAGAAGAAAAAAGGAGGAGGAGGAGGAGAAGGGGGAGGAGGAGGGGGGAGGGGGACGGGGTGGGGGAGGAAGCCCTCAGCATCTTCCACTTTCTAAAGCAGCGGGTACTCAGCCTTTTTGGCACCAGGAACAGTTTTGTGGAAGACAATTTTTCTGTGGGGATTGGGAATGCACAGTTTCAGGTTGAAACTGTCCCACATCACATCATCAGACGTTAGATTCTAACAAGAAGGCACAACCTGGATCTCTTGCATGCTCAGGTCACAATAGGATTTGCATTCCTATGAGAATCTAATGCTGCCGCTGATCTGACGGGAGGCGGAGCTCAGGCGATAATGCTGCTGGGGCTCACCTCCTGGGCCGCCCATTTCCTAACAGGTCACGGACAGGTGCCCATCCACAGCCAGGGGTTGGGAGTGGGGACCCCGTTCTACAGTTTATTCTGAGATTTTGTCTTCTGGCTCTGTTCTTAGATCTCCATGGCATTCTCACCTTTTTGTCTCTTATGCTTGTGTTTGTAAAACATGCTTCCCTTCTTGTCTTTATATGTAAAGACAAAGAAAAAAAATTTTTTTTGCGCTTATAATGTGGTAACTATTTCAAGATCCTGCTAATACTCATGAAAAGCCTTTCCTTAAGATAAAATAATTATCTGTAAGACTTGAAGAAAAGTGATCATTTGGGAACCCTCTGTACTGTTTTAGAGTAATATAAACTTCTTTAAAAATAAAAGCTGTGGTTTGATGCAGTTGCTGGCATAGATTTATATGCAATTGCATAACTTATATACTCAGCCCAGAACTATTTAGAATTTTTTTTTAATTATTTTATTTCTTACCTGATGATTTAGAGGGACTATCTTCAAACCAGTACAAACATTTTATAAATAATATCTGGCCGTTTTCTAACCAGTTGAGTAATTTGTTGCACAATAAGCCACCTCACATCTTTCAGGAAGGAAAACATTAAATTTAATATTAATAGTAAAGACATTGCACATGAATTAGGACACGATTTAAATTTTCTTTAAGTATTTCTGTAGGGGAGGGGACACCCACTTCTACTCAAGGAAGAGAAACATTTTTACAGCGCAGAGGTCTTTTATTTTCCTACACTTACGATGCCATGAATCCATAGGGAAGGGTTCCAGCACCTCGGGCTCCTTCCCACTGGTTCTCACAAAGGGCACTTGCAGGCTGGCGCTTCAGCTCCACCCAGGTACCTTTCTCTTTGGCTTCCTTCTTTTTCTGATAATTTTCCTACCCACGTTTCAGGAAGCTCTCTTGACTCTTAGAGTGGGTAATGTGCTCAATATGCACATTAACTCTGTTGCCAAGAATCTCGCCCTTAACATCTGTGTTTACGACATAGCACTGGGACTCTTTCCGTTTTGCCATGGTGACACTGTGGGCATTCCGTTTTGAGCAGCACCTATTCCTTTGATGTCTACAATATCACCTTTCTTATAGACTCATATGTTTGTGGCCACAGGAACAACTCCATGCTTTCTAAAAGGCTTAAAGAACATATATAGGTGCCTCTCCTCTTTCCTTTTGCATTTGCATTTGTAACTTAGGTAAATTATTGGAAGATGGCAATTCCAGCCAAAAAGGCTAGAATGTTATTTCCTGCTGCTTATTAAAATGCCCATGGCTTCCATACCTTCCCATTCTTCTAATCTTCCTAAGAAAGTGCCTATAGATTCAGGTGGTGGTCACTGATGAAACAAGATACAAGCAAAAAAGGAATATAGAGCAGAGGTTTGTGAGTGAGAGTAACAGAGAAAAGCAAAGGGTAATGACATCAGACAGAGCTTGCTGTAAGAAAATAGGAGTTTTCTACCCCATTTATTTGGTGAAAATAATGAAGAAAAGCCAGCAGGACTAAGGAAAAGTAGGCGAAGCATTCAGACTTATACATGTATGCAGACAGAGTGAGAAAAAACAAAACAGGAAATACTTCTGAAGTGTAAACAAATACTAATTGTGTGACTTCACTGGAAAACTGTGCCTTCTCCAGAAGTCCCAAAGAGTAATTAAATGGAAAGAATGACAACTCTAAAGAGGAAGTTGTCATGAACCGGATTCCAGCCACAACACAACCTTCAATTACCTACTATGCAAATTCAGAAAATTGCTCAATTACTTAAAAAATAGAAATGGTCAAAAAAATCTCAATAATTTATAATCTTACTCACAAAGTAAATGAGTGCTCAGCAGAATCAATATTTTAATCAGCAACTACTTTTAAATATAAAATCTAGACACTTCCGGGAGGATGATCTGTCTCGCGTGTTTATGGTGGATGAGATAAAGATAACAAGGGGATTTGTACACCCATTTTGCAGGGTTACTTGGCCTTCCAAAGTCAAGCTGGAGCAGACTAGCTTCCAGCAAACCAGAAAATGTGCCTGTTAATAACTGAGAGTTCACTGTGCTCTCTGTGTTCTTATAACCCTAATTTCTTAGCAGTGGAAAAGAGCTCTGGATTAGAAACCTGGTGATTGGCCTGGATAATGTCCAGGGTTGTCTAACATTCTAACGGGATAGGCATGGCAAATCACTTTACTGAATCTACGATGCTATTCAGTAATTTCAAATAGTGTTAACTTCCAATACTTTGATGAATAACTATGTGAAATGCATGTGACCAGTTATGAATTCATAGAATTATAAAATTATTCATTGTGAGATATGATTGGAAACGAGTCCAACTAACATATTGACTTAAAAATTTCTACAGCTACGATGAACAGCTTCCGACCATTTAACCAACGTCTAAAACCACTCAGTAGTTTGACAGGTATCAAACCTCTTGCTTGCTATATGAGAGGAAGTCAATTTTCCAGAAAGGCATTCTTGTTCATGTTAGAGGGAAACTTGCAATTACCAAACAGGAGAGGAATTCGCATTTAGGTCATTAGTTCTTGCTTAGAAAATTTGAAAGAAAATCAGTTGTCTGAAACTGTAAACACTATCCAAAAGAGTTACCCTAAAAATGTAGTTGCAGGAAAAAAAATCTGTTGATTTTTTCCTGAACTGCTGGAAAGTTTAGGCAGTAGCAGCTGTAATTCTTAACCCCACTTGACAGGCTACTGATAGGATTGAGCTATACTAAAAATGCAAGACTACAGTGGATATCTCTTTGCATTAGGTCACCAATTCACTCTGAGCTTGCTTATTAAATCCTAAGTGGCTTTCTTCTAACATTGCCCTCCATGCTTTCTCTGTTCCACATTAAATGATATCTTGTCCTCTTAGACTGAGGTACCAGTTTATATACTTTGTTTCTCACCAATGCTAATAATTTTAAAATGCATACATAAGGCAAATCTATATAAACTCTGTATTAAACATTCAATAAGAATCTGCTTATTGTAATTCTTAAAATTCACATTTCAACTGGTTGAATATATACTGTCTATGGAAAATAAAGGATATTTTCCTAAAGCAGACTTCTTGGACACATAAAAATCAAACATAATAAAAATGATCAAATGAAATTAATATTTTTTTCAGTTTTAAAAATATTTTCTTTAATTGATAATTATGTATAATTTATAGGGTATAATATGATGTTTTAATCTATGTATACATTGTAGAAAGATTACATCAAGCTAATTACTTTTTGATTTAGAAAGCTTTGTGGGTGGTTAGGAATCCTGAAGCTACAGTGAAAGTTCCTACCTCAGATCTTGTTGGGAGATTAAAGGAATCTATACAATTGAAGGGCTTGTGACAGTGTCTAATACATGATAAATGTTCATCAATGTTTTCTATTTTCTTCTAATTATAACTTTAAATAAACCCTGGGGCATTTTGTGAGGAAATCTGTTGCTTACCTAACAATAAAAGCCATTCTTCCTATATTGGGATTTATTTTCCCCTTTATTTTTCTCTATCTTATTCTCCTTGCTCTTCCTGCCTTTCTTTATTGGTTTTTATTATTGAAAATCTGAGGCAGTGGTTTGGTGACCCCAAAACAATTCAACCTACTCAACCACTTGTTCAGCCCGGGAGACAAAACAGTGTGCTGTGTGTTTGCAAATCCTGTTTCCTCTTCTTTCTTACAATCCACATTCTATCCTCCAGGCCCCAGTCCTTGCTCTCTCCCCAGGTTAGTCCAGAGTACATTGATATTCACTGAACTAATCCAATGCTTATCGTCTACACCACACATTTATTGTTTCCTGTATATAATCAGTTGCGTGTTTCATGGGTTTTTGTATTTTCTCTTAAGGGATACTTTTGGTTCCTCAAGATCTTAGGCTGCACAGGAACAAAAATCTCATCCTTCCTGCCCAGACCATCCAATATCTGCCACAGTGTTATACACCTAAAAGATTCTCCCTAGGAAATACTTGATGAGTTGAACCCCCTACCTCATTTAAATGGTTGTTTTGATATCATGGAGTTACCACCTAAGTTGTAGAAAGAGAGGAAGTTGTCTACTCATCTCTAATAATCTGTTCTACCATCCAAATGATACTCCTTTTGTCAGAATGTTGATCTTAGAGACAAACCTAAATCACTCCTTTTGTAGTTGATGTTAGCATCTGGATGAAATGAAAGAAGAAACTGTGATAATTATCATGGTTAATTACTTTGACTTTTAATAGTTATTTCTTTAATTCTTTTTAAAGGGATTTATGTTTTCATTCAAGGAGTTTTAAGTCTTTGGAGTCTGTGATTGAAAGAGTTATATCCAATATATCTAGTTTTTATTCTTTTGGTGGGCTTATTCGAAATGAGATCTCCATAACGTCTGTATCAGAATCACCTGGGTTATGTAACCTGAAAATTTCAGTGGGTCATTTCAGACCTACTGCATCAGGATATCTTTGTGTAAAGCTGAAAAATTGCATTATAATGCTTCCAGATAATTCTTAGATATTTGGGAGTTGAGAATTGTTTGGTTCTTAATATGCTAGAAAGAGAATTGATATTTTGCATTCTTTGTTAAATTTTGTATGATGTAGTTCTCAAGTTATTAAATAGGGCTTGGCTTAATAAGACTTTTTTTTTTTTTTTTTTTTTTTTTTTTTTTTAGTGTGAGGGCCCTCTATCTCTCTCTCTCTCTCCCACCCCCTATATACACAGACACACCATCTTATTTTGTCATAGCCCCTGATAGCACCATGGTCCTAAGCTCTAATGAAACTCATCTTACATTATACTGTTGTTATAAATTTTTCTGTATCTGACCTCTTCCACCTCCACCAGATTATGTTTCTCAAGGACAGGGTGTGTGGTTAGATATACAGTAAATTATGAACACTGAATAAATTTTGTATTGCTATTAAACTGCTTCATGTATATTAAATGCACATTCTCAACACAGGAAAAAGCTAAGCATAGATTAATCTTATATTCTTTGTTATCTTTTACACTCTTAGATATATAGTAAGAGAGGAATGTGAATAAGCCAGTTCTGTATTTGATAGGCATTCACAACTTTTGTTAATTCCTTGAGGTGAGAGCTGAACAATTATTTGGTTTATATATCAAGGCAAAACAGAAAAAAAATGTAAAACAAATGTATACTTAGTCTTTTTTTCTGGAAGAATGGCTCAGCAGGGCTCACCAAGGTTTTGTTTACAAACCTGGTTTCCATGCTTGGTGAACTTGCAGACAAACCAACAGTCTTTTGTAACCAGTGAGACATTGTCTCCTGATGTTCTTATTCCTGGCCGGAACATGAAGTTGGCAAAATTATCCAAAACCTCACATCCTAAACCACTGTAGTTATAACCAAGAAGCTTGATTTTCAAAACAGAAATGTGTAACTGTTAAATCTGCTACATGGAAGATTCCTTATTTTTAGGCAAGTGATTATCATGTTTTCTCTCTGATTTGAAGAATGTTTAGATGGATATTGTTTGGGAGTACAAAATTATTATAGAACAGAGCCCTTAGGTCCTTCTATGAGTAGACAGCAGACAAATACCTTATTATCTCTAGTTCTGAGAATAAGAAACCAGTACAATTTACTCAACAATGTGCAAATAAGAAGAAAGAAATCTTAGGTTGAGAATTCAAGATCCAATAAAGTTCTAGAACATGCCTGTGCCCTAGGCTTTTTGCAAAATCAGGCCTTAGCGATCACCTTCAGACCAGCAAAGTGATGGGACCACCAAGAGCTTCTTCGCTTGCCCTTCCGCTTTCTCTACCTTTAGGTCCTGCCTTACTGTCACTTTCAGTTCATACAAACCGTATCCTGGGAACTGCATGGCAACTTTCATATGTAAAGGGGAGAAGAGAACTAAAATTTATCAAGCTCCTGCTACGTGCTTAGTACTTTTAAAATATTATCTCATCCAATCCTTGTAATTCTTGACACGGATTTTATAAACTGTGACATGTGGGAAGCTTCAGACTTAAAAAAGCACATGGTGACAACTCAGTGAACCAGGACTCAGTATCAGGGCTTCTATTTTCCTTCTTTCTTTTCTTTTTTTTTTTTTGAGACGGAGTTTCGCTCTTGTTACCCAGGCTGGAGTGCAATGGCGCGATCTCGGCTCACTGCAACCTCCGCCTCCTGGGCTCAGGCAATTCTCCTGCCTCAGCCTCCTGAGTAGCTGGGATTACAGGCA
>CAUYOR010035637.1:0-15345 GCA_963573925.1 Callimico goeldii | reverse complement strand
GTAAGATGCACTCAGTGATATAATTTCCTCTATAGCACACCTACAATGAACTGTGTAGTTTGTAAGATGCATTCAGTGATATAATATCCTCTATAGCACACCTACAATGAACTGCGTAGTTTGTAAGATTTACTCGGTGATATCCTCTATAGCACACCTACAATGAACTGCGCAGTTTGTAAGATGTACTCAGTGATACAATATCCTCTATAGCACACCTACAATGAACTGCGCAGTTTGTAAGATGTACTCAGTGATATAATATCCTCTATAGCACACCTACAATGAACTGCGTAGTTTGTAAGATTTACTCGGTGATATAATATCCTCTATAGCACACCTACAATGAACTGCGTAGTTTGTAAGATTTACTTGGTGATATAATATCCTCTATAGCACACCTACAATGAACTGTGTAGTTTGTAAGATGTACTCAGTGATATAATTTCCTCTACAGCACACCTACAATTAACTGTGTAGTTTGTAAGATGTACTCAGTGATATAGTATCCTCTATAGCACAGCTACAATGAACTGTGTAGTTTGTAAGATGCATTCAGTGATATAATATCCTCTATAGCACACCTACAATGAACTGCGTAGTTTGTAAGATGTACTCAGTGATATAATATCCTCTATAGCACACCTACAATGAACTGTGTAGTTTGTAAGATGCACTCAGTGATATAATATCCTCTATAGCACACCTACAATGAACTGCGCAGTTTGTAAGATGTACTCAGTGATACAATATCCTCTATAGCACACCTACAATGAACTGTGTAGTTTGTAAGATGTACTCAGTGATATAATTTCCTCTATAGCACACCTACAATGAACTGCGTAGTTTCATGTCACTGTTTCTCATATTATCCTTTGGTAAAAGCTGACAGTAAGACCCTAAAACATGATTCAAGGAAAGAAAATCTGTAAAGGACGAAAAACACTGGCAGTATGGTCCAAAGGTACATAGAACTTAGAGGTACCTCTCTTCTTCTTACGTCCTCCATAAATATATACCTTGCCTGGGATTTTGAATAAATATGGCCAGTCGACCATTCCAAGTAAGATTCTTTGGAAAGTAGAGTTTCTGAGTGGTTTGCTGTGGGATCCATTTGTTTTAGAAAATGAATGAGAAGACATAGAGAATTATAGCCTTTTCCGGAAATTAAGGACCTAATCTTTTTTTTTTTTTTTTAATTTAAAAGGCCCCTTTCTTATCTATCTATAAGAGAAGAACTGACTTTTTTGGACGTCTCTGGTGTTTATTCATTCTTTCTTCCTTCATTTATTCTTTCAGCACGTATTTATTGAGTCCTACTATGCCCTAGATACCTAAGCTGTAGCAGTAAATAAGACAGGTATGGTCTCTTCTTCAATAGAGTATACATTTTAAGAGGGAAGGCAGACATTAAACAAGATACTAATTATACAGTTACAGTTTTCATAAGATCTACTGAAGACAAGTACGGTGCAAAGTAAGCTCATACATGAGAAAATTCTCTTTTTTACAGCTTCTTTATATTATAGACAATGTTACCTCTAAGATATTAACAGCCTTCTAATCACTAAATCCCATGTCTCCTTCTTATCTTTACAAATGTTCATTTGCATTGGCATGGGAATACAATGATGAGGTTTAAAGTTTCTGCTTGTTCCTTTGTTTGTAGCAGTGAAAATCTTTTGTTTAAAAGAAATTAAACGTACTTGAAGTCCATAAATAGAAAACATAAAATCTGGACTGCTTCTTTCAGAGATGCTTCATGGGGAGGCGGGAGCTCTAGCTTTCCCTACATGTGGCAATCGCAGGATCATTTTTTCTTCACCCCCATGGTGCTAGTTTGGAAACCACTGTTCTAGAAGTCTCATTATTATCAAGTATTTATGTATTGGCACCCTGACAGCCCTGAAGACTCTGCCTGTACTGACAAATCCCAGTCCTATTCCCAGTTCTGTGCTGGAGTCTCTGAATAGTTCTTGAACCAATCTGAGCCAGGAAAGAAACTCGGACATCTTTGGATTTGAGAAACCCAAGCTGGACCCTCTTCTTTCCCACCGATGATTACAGTTCACACTTTACTTCCTACCCAGGTCTCCAACCACCACCCCATTTGTTAGTCCTTCTGCTGTGCGTGCATAGATTGGTGAGGGAAATTAGAGAAAAAGGAAGGTGATTGCATCTATCAATCGAATCAATGTATTCTGGACTCCAAACATGTGCTAAGCAATGTCCAAAGAAGCTGAGGGTGTAACAAGGAATGAAAGAAATAAAAATACCTGCACTTCAGGAGCATACATTCTAATGGAGAATATAAACAATTAACAAATATATAAGAAATTAAGATTATATAACAGGTGGTGATAACTTCTTTGGGGAGAAAATAACCAAAGAAAAATGATAGGATATGTCAGGGTGAGGAGAACCAAGGTTTACTCTTTTAAAGAATGAGGTAAAAGATTGCCTCAGTGAGAAGGTGACATTTGAGGAAAGATGGGAAGGAATGAGTGATACAGACGTCTGTGAGAAAAGGATTGCAAACAGAGGAAGCAGCAAGCATAATGGAGCCTAGTTAGAAGCCTGGTATATTTAAGAAATAACAAAGAGGTCAGTGTGTCTAAAACAAAGAGACGATACTAGAAAAGTGGCGGAGGACCAGATCCTACATGATGCGATAGGCCATTTTGAGGACTTTGGCTTCTACTCTCAGGAATGACTGGGAAGAAGAGTGTCATGATCTGTCTTCAATTTTGGAAAGATCACTCTGGCTCTTGTGTGGAAAATAGAATGAAGTGGGCAAAGACAGGTACAGGAACATAGTTAGAAAGTGTTTGACACAAAAAAGGAGAACAGTAAGGGGCAGGAGGGGGTACAATTTGTTCAAGTAAGTCTCTCCCTTTGTTCCATTTGATAGGAACAAAGGGTGGAACTTAGTAGAATGTCCACTAATGGAGAAAGACAACAAAATGTCAAAGGCATTGAGATAGTGAGTGGCGATTTCATTAATGGAAAGGAAAATCTTGGAAAGAGATGTTTTTGTCCAAGAGCCAGTTGTGAAAGATGACCCTGAGGCTCAATAAATACCCTTCCATTGTCAGTGGTATGTGTACGTGTATGTAATTAAAGATGTGAGAATAAAAATAGAGGGAAAAGTCAGGATTGAGTTTTCAGCGTGACACTTTCTACATATGGAGTACCGTGTGGTGTATAAAACACTGTAATTTAATGTGTCTTACTACTATATGAATGAATGAACCACCTTTTCCAAACATCTTTCTACATGTGAAAAATAAAAAAGAAAAAGAGAGAGAAAACAAGAGTTTGGAGAAGTCAGAGAGATAATATTCAATTTTCTGTTTAGTATCATTTATTCAGTGTTCAGTGTCCATGATGTTATGAGAAATATTCTAGTTACTGGAGATCTAAATATAAATGAAATACAGTTCTTGCTGTTAAGAAGCCCACAGTCAAATGGAAAACATATAGAAACAAATAGTACTGTAATGTGACAGAAGAGGATTGCCTAATTCTCACTGAAAGATTCAGATAAGCATTATCCTCTGTGCAGCATCTTTGAGGGATGACAAGGAGAGCCAGCAGCTGGGGGTGGAGAGCGGAAACGTCAGTCTCAGGGAAGAAATTCCATGTGCCACGATACAGAGGGATTAAAATCATGTGGCCGTTTCAGTTGATGAAAGCAGTGATTCACAGAACTTAGATGATATACATTGACAAGATACTCAGGACTCCCAAGATGAGACACTCAGGAGAGCGACTTGAAGATAGGGTCTTTAAGGAGTAATTCAATTAAAATTTTGGCGTTAGGGCAGACTGTATTTCAGTATTACTGGCATCCTTATAAGGAGAGAATGTCCTTATAAGTAGTACTCAGGACTCCCAAGCCAAGACACACGTGTCCTGGGAGACATTCTAGTCTTGAGTGTCTTATCAAGGTAAATCATCTAGTATAGAAAAGAGCTCAACAGTTGTAATAGCCTTGAGAATATATTTTATATTGCTTATTGTCCAAACTGGGACAGTCTTCACCATGAAAAGGGGTACTGTTAATAACTATACTGGAATGGGTATAAATTAAGGCAGTCCTGGAAAATCCAAACATATGGTCAACCTAATGATACCTGTTTTCTGCATAAAGTGGTTTTAATTGTACTAACTGTTGGTGCAAACTGAGTGCTAAAGGTAGTGATGAGTTCCCCTGAGTGAAAAATGTCCCAAACAAATGAACCAAGACAGTTAATGCAGAGTTTTGGTAGAAGGGATAACTACTTTTAGACGGTAAGTCAAAGAAGGCGTGTCTGAGGTGAGGACTTTGAGCTGAAACTTGAATACAAACAGCCAGCTATGGGAAGCTTCATGGCAGGAGTGCTTCCGGCAGAGGAAATCCTAAAAGCCCTTCATGGGAGTCTTTCTGTTAGAGAAGACCTTTTGGATGGAGAAGACAAAATCAGGGGAGCTTGAAAGATGAGGTCTGAGATTTAAGGAGAGGCTAGTTCATGGTCAGCCGTGTATGTATGGTAGGGAATTTGGGTTCATTCTAATTGGTGAAAGCATGCTGGTAGAGCATACCTCATGTACTAGGTTACAAGGGCTGCCTTAACAAAGTACCCTGGACTGGGTGACTGAACAATAGAAAGTTGTTTCCTCGCAGTTCTGAAAGGTTGACCTCCCAAATTAAAGTCTGGTTGAGTTGGTGCCTTTTGAGGACTGTGAGAGGAGGATCTGTTTCAGAACTTTCTTCTTGGCTTTTAGATGACGGTCTTCTCCCTGTTTCTTTACATTGTCTTTCTGCTGTACATATCTGTATGCAAATTTCCTCTTCTTGTAAGGACGCCAGTCATATTGGATTAGGGTCTGCCCTGATGCCATGATTTGGATTGAATTACTCCTTAAAGACCCTATCTTCAGATATGGTAAACCTCGGTGGTATTGGGGGTTAAAATTTCAACACACGAGTGTTTGGAGAACAGAATTCAACCCAAAACACCCCATGAAGCCTGGAAGGGACTGTAGGAATGTTTAGTTAACTGGATGAGAAGCACTTTAAACCCAGTTTTTAAGAAAAGAGGAGTGAAAAGTTATACCATTTCTAGGTATAGTGTGAAGGTCATGGCATAAAACAGAAAGAAGCTTTATAGAAGGAAACAAAAGACACTGGGGCTTACTTGAGGATGGAGGGTAGGAGGAAGAAGAGGAGCAGAAAAATAACGATCGGATACTAGGATTAGTACCTCAGTGATGAAATAATCTGTGCAACAAACTCTCATGATATGAGTTTACCTATATAACAAATCTGCACATGTACCGTTGAACGTAAAATAAAGGTTAAAAAAAGAGGAAGAAGCTTTATACAGAGGACTATATATAGCTTTATATAAAGGACTATATTAAGGGTTCTTATGAGAAGTCATTATTTAGGCCTCAGGCATCTATAGACATTCAAAGGGAGTCTGTGTAACAGTCTTGAGCTGCTGATGAAAGAAGGTGTAGAAGCGTGTTGGTGCCAAGATCTGGAGTGGAGTGATAGGATCCTGACTGGGAACGCCCAGGGATGAGTGTCCTTTGTGCACAGGTGATAGACAAAACAGAGGGAATAAGGGATCAAACACAGAGGCACATGAGGAAGGCTCCTCCGCTCTTCAGAAATCCAGAAGCCTGATTGTGAAAAGAAGACTTAAGGACATCCACTTGAATTGGTGGGACGCTCTTCATAGGAGATATTTTCCTCATGTACATTACAAAGTGATAGTTATCTTAAGCAACCTGAATGTATTCTGGATATGTGATTTTGCCAAAAAAGGAAAAGAAAAAAGAGAGAGAAAGAAAAGAAAAAAGGAAAGGAAAGAAAAGGAGAAGGAAAGAAAAGAAATCTGTGTGTTAGGACAAAAGCTAGTACAAATTTGGCTAGCTTTAATTTCCAAAAAGCCTCTTGAAAGCTAAATTCTAGTCATTCCAGGATAAAATGAGTAATGAAACAAACAGAAAAATATTTCATGTAGAAGAACAGAACAGAGACCTTGGGCAGTCGTAACCATGACACGTTGGAGTTTGTCTAAGTAACAAACACTAAGACATATGCCTTAAACTTTAGATTGTCTGAGATCAGTTTAAGGCAAAGATAGAATATTATGACTAAAGAGTATAAAATGAACTGCTGAGCATACAAGTACCATAAAAAGGTTCTTCCTTCGGAGTTGAGCTGATCCATATTCTTTCTCTTGATTTCATTTTCTACTTAAAAACTCAGTTCTCAACAGGCCACATATGTGATGAAGGCCCCAAAGATTACAATACTGTATTTTTACTGTATATTTTCTATGAATAGATACACAAATATTTACCACTGTGCAACAGTTGCCCACAGTATTCAGTACAATAATATGCTGCACAGGTTTGTAGCCTAGGAGCAATAGGGCATACCATATAGTGCAGGTGTCCAGAAGATTACCTCATCCAGGTTTGTGTAAGCACACTCTATAATGTTCACACAAAGATGAAATCACCCAATGATGCGTTTCTTAGAACATTTCCTCATCATTACATGAAGCGTGACTGTATAAGCATTGAGAATATGAATGCACATAATTTCCATCAAGGGAAAGTATGTAATTCCAAATATAATTGGTAAATTTGTATTAAAATTATTTTAAATGTCTCAGTATCTGTTATATGAGAAACACTTGTTTCACATACAGCAGAACAGATGAACTATTTGTTTTCCATCAATAGAACATTTTTCTTCTAAAATTTTTGGCCTATTTGAAATAGATGACATCTATTGAAATAGATGACTTCTAAATTTCCAACCAGTGCTAAGATCTATAATTATCTATAATCAGATAATTGGCTAATTAACTGAGTATGGTGTTACTTTTTTTCAATTTATAACGGTTTATACCTTTTAGGATGCAGTTGTTGAAATATGGCACCAAAACAGTAAACATCTCATATTGATCATTTGTCAATTTACCTAACCTTGGCAGTTATTTTCAGTATCTATTTCCCAAGGAAATAGATGAGTGGTTATTATGGACATTGAAGCTGAATTGGGAGAAGACAATCCCCGTGAATTCTGCTGGATGGAAAATTTTGCCATAAATGACAGCAACCTTGTTCCTCTATTTTCATCATAGTCAAAACATGTTTTAGAGTTTACTACTTCTACGTATTTCATTTGATTTTCACAATGGAGATTTTGTAGAGTATATTTTATAGATACCAAACAAATTGAAGAGGTGACTTGTTCAAGGTCATATATGTGAGCACATATTGAACATAACTTATTTGACCTTATTACTATAATGCTCATTAGAATCTCTGTAAAAATTTATTTTTCTATCAGTTGACATACTACACAATTTATATTTGAAGCTTTCAAAATTGTCACTGTTAGTAATAATAATAAGGACTTACATAATATTAAACACTACGTTTCAGTCATGGTGTTAAGTATGTCATACTCATCATCTAATTTACTCAATTTGAAGGTATGCCATTCATCGAAAATGGCAATATACACTTATAATTATTTACAGCATATCCTTCTACACTGAAAAGATGAAATAAAGAAGTTGAAATTTTCTGTACCAATTAGCATAGCTTAGGATCTTTTGTGGTAACAACTAGCATGTCTTATAGCTTAAAACAACAAAGGTTACTTCTCATCCACCTTACATTCCATCTTTGGTGTACCTGGAGCTCTGTCTCACTCAGAGACTCACGCTGCTGGAGCAGCCACAATCTAGAACCTGGCTGGTCACGTGGTAGAGGAAAAGACAGACTGGTGAACTGTGCGGTGATCCCTAACACTTCTGCCCAGAGGTGATGCCAGTCACGTTGATCAAAGCAAGTCAGTGGTTACACCAAATACCAAAACAGTGGAGAGTAAAATCTTACAACATGCCTGAAAATACTGGAAATGTTTATGTCATTTTTAATTGATAAAGGTGTAAATTTGATTTTCTGTGTTCAGTCACTTATTCAATCAGTGATTTATTCAACAAAAAGCATTGAACACTGTGTTTTTTTTCTGACAACCACTTCTTCAATTCTCTGACACCAACTGGGTGCCCAACAATTTCATTCAATCCTGATACTACCTGGAGTTAGTGCAGATTCCACAGGGTCAGTCTCACTAGACTTCTGCTACTCCAGACACCAGCAGTACAAGGAGTGCCCAGGTTACGCACAGTTTTGTGCAGCTGTTTACATATTAGGGGTTCTCATGACCTCTTCCAACTCTCAGTTTCCATAATTCAGTAGAACCACTCACAGAACCAAGACATGTTCTTTATTTGCAATTATTGGTTTATTATAAAGGATTCAATTTAGGAACAGCCAAATTGAAGAGATGTATTAGACAAAACATTAGAAAGAGGGTCCAGAGCTTAGATGCCTTCTCTGGGCACACTGTCCTGCCAGCATGCTGATACTTCACCAACCTGGAAGATCCTCAAACCCCATTTTCTAGAGTTTTGTGCCAGGCTTCATTAAAGTAGACATGATTGATTATACATTGCCCATTGGTGGTTGAACTCAGTCTCCACCTGTCTCTCCAACCCAGAGGTCAGGGACTGGGACTAGAAGTTTCGTTCCTCTAATTTAGTAGTTTTTCCTATAACCAGTCCCCATCCTAAAGTAAAAAGCTACCCTTTTCTCCCCCAGAGTTATTTCATTAGGGATCTCAAAAGACCATACATTCGGAAAATTTTAGGAGCTTTGCGCTAGGAACTTGGGAGAAAGATTTTTTTTTTCCATTATACTACCCACAGTCACATGCTAAGCTTGGTGCAAGGCACAGGGGATACTGTGGTGAATAGAGTAGACACAGTCCTTGTCCTCGTGCAACTTCAAGTCAGGCAACCTCATTGAAAGAAAGATCAGTCTAGAGAATTTCATAAAACTGAAACAAAGATAAATAAAACATGGACTTTATTCACAGAAGCATTTATCTCCATGTGTGAATAACATCAATTAGTAAACTAACTGGGAGGAGGAAGGAGGTGCTGGGTGTAGAATGGACAGGAAAACTGGAGAAGTCAACCCTGAATTTTTAATGCCCTAAATCACTTTAAATCTCATCTTTTTGACATGGTGATAGTCAAAGGTTGGCATTGATTTTTCTTATCAAAGCATAGGATAGGGTGCTAGGTGGAAGAACCAAAATATATGCATAAAATGATGCCCACATGGGTTAATGGATATATGAATTTTAAAATTCCTAGACAAACATAGAAATCAATGAATTATTAAGTTTAAACTAATTATATAAGGGACTATTGGATACGGCTTACTTTGTTCTTTGAATTTTGCATTTAGGAGATTTGTAGTCTGATTTTCTTGCAGAAATCTTAAAATCTCCTTAACCACTTCCCTAAAAAATCCTTGAACAAATATTTGTCAGAAATGTCCACATCATATTCCTTTTGTTCTCATTTATCTCATCCTCTTTGGGTTCTCCACATCTTTAAGTAGGAAGTTATTTAGTGCTGCTGACGTTGTAACCCTGGAGATTTCTCTTAAGTTACAAATAACTTACTTTCCATATGACAAGAGCATGTGAGAACACTGAGGTTTTCTTTTCTCTAAGGAAGTGTACATCTAGAATATTTTTTTGTCCTATATGGATATTCTGTACCTTTTGAGTGAACACTTTCCTCTGTTAATAACTGTCATAATGAGATTCAGTCCAGTTGGACCAATCTTGTGAGTAAAAATGGTCCTTCAATCTGTGATTCAAGCATGTTGAACTTCCCACAATATAATTAGCATAAATACAATTCTTATCTTAAAATCTTTCTTTGAGAACTTCTTGAATTATTGTTATAGTTTCTAAAATATCTTTCCTATTTTGAGGGTAAGGTTACAATACAGAAAAAAAAAATTCATATCGGAATATGTGAAAGATGCCTGTGCTTGTCAGATCAAGTTTATGCTGTTCATGGCCTTCATTCGATTTAGATGCAGATGGTGTAAGGGACTTTGAATATGCTCTATTATTATTCAGCTGACTTCTCCAGTAAATAATAGTGTTCTTCAGGAACAGAAAACCAAACACCACATGTTCTCACTCATCAGAGGGAACTAAACAATGAGAACATGTGGACACAGGGAGGGGAACAACACACAGTGGGGCCGGTGGTGGGGATGGGGGGAGGGAGAACATCATAATAAACAGCTAATGCATGGGGGGCTTAATATCTGGGTGACGGGTGGATAGGTGGGTGCAGCAAACCACCATGGCACATGTTTACCTATGTAACCAACCTGCACATCCTGCATATGTATCCCAGACCCTAAAATAAAATAAAAATTTAAAAATAATAATAGCGTTCTTTTTTTTTTTTTTTTTTTTTTTGAGGGAGTCTTGGTCTGTTGCCCAGGTTGGAGTGCAGTGGTGTAATCTTGGCTTACTGCAACCTCCACTTCCTGGGTTCAAGCAATTCTCCTGCCTCAACCTCCTGAGTAGCTGGGATTACAGGTACACGCCACCATGGCCCAGCTAATTTTTGTACTTTTAGTAGAGATGGGGTTTCACCATGTTGGCCAGGCTGGTCTCGAACTCCTGACCTCGTGATCCAACCACCTCTACTTCCCGAAGTGCTGAGATTACAGGCGTGAACCACTGCGCTGAGCCAATAATAGTGTTATTTAGTGTCTTTTATGTAAATGGAAGTTTTGCAAACATTGTCACAGCAGCATTTTTGCCTGTGGGCTTTCACTAAGTGGTGTCTTCATCTTGTGAGAAAGATGTCTCAGGCTTGCTCCAGTCTACTTCATTTACTATTGATGTGATGATTGCTGCCTAGGTAGTATGTGACTTTCCAGGGACAGGGGTCAGGTTCGTCTGAACCCCTCTTTCTCTGAAAACCTCCTCCGAGGAATAGCCTTTGACCTTGAGTGCTGCCTCCAGCCAACAAGCACCTTCTCAAGTCAAGCACACCCTATTGATTGACCCAGTGAAAGACGTTGAACATCCTGCTGACACCTTTGGTGTACATCTCTGCCCTCAGACTAGCTACAGAAAGAGAAAGAGAGAGAGAGCAATAATACATTTTTATATTTCCTGTTCTTGATGTTGAATGAGGCAGTTTATCTTCTGAAGAGCTGCTTTGAAGGTTTGAGTATGTTAGATGCAGTAAATGTAACAGCATAGAAATGAAAAAAGGAGGTTGGCAAACTGCCCTCTGATCTTCTTCTAAGGCTTTTGAAGGATTTGGGTTGTTTCACCTTTTAGTGGCATCCCACAGAGGCTTAAATTTCACTTAGAGGGAAAGGCTTTGAAGTGCTATTTTGTGTATTAGTGAACAGGTACACAAGGACACCATTTTCTAATCAATGCTCCTGCAACATAGAAGAGAATTGAGGTATTACAGAAATGCCAAGAGGTAGGAGAACATCCGGGATCTTTGGTGGAGATCTTGCTTTGCTACGTTTCCTCCCTTGATGTTATTAGATCTGTGAATGTGCCTAAGCATTTATCGTTTACCAGATACTGTGCTAAGGCTTTTGCTTAATGTTCATAGCAGCCTTGGCAGAAATTACTATTAGAGTAGGAATGCTACTATAATCTTCCAACTGGGTTGATATTCATTCCATAACCTGCTGTTTTTGCCTTTTCTTCTTTAACCCCTTGCTAATCTATCTAATTGTCTCATATTTCTGTAAAGCTCTTCTAAGGTATTTTTTGAAATTCTTTATTAAGACTTTTAATACGACAGGTGTGGTGACTCATACCTGTAATCTCAGCACTTTGGGAGGCTGAGGTGAGTGGATCACCTTAGGTCAGGAGTTTGATACCAGCATGACCAACATGGTGATACCCTGTCTCTACTAAATAGAAAAAGTTACCTGGGCATGTGGCATATGCCAGTAATCCCAGCTACTTAGGAGGCTGAGGCAGGAGAATCGCTTGAACCTGGGAGGCGGAGGTTGAAGTGAGGCACAATTGTGCCATTGCACTCCAGCCTGGGCCACAAGGGAAAACTCCATCTCAAAAAAAAAAAAAAAAAAAAAAAAAAAAGACCTTTAACACGTGTGAGTATAGTAGCAAGCAATTATTATGGACTAATGAGTGCCAGGTTTTATGCTAAGTAGGTTATATGCAAATCCGATAACCCCCAAACAACCATATTAAGTATTATCGGCCTTTTTTTTTTTTCAAATGGAGAAGAGATGATAAGAGACATCCCCAAACTCCCACTAATAGAAAATACAGATGCCAGGATTTGAACCAGGCCCATCTTATTACAGAGCCTCCTCTCTCCCAGTTTTCTTCATGGCCTATTGTCAGAATAGAAGGAATATTTCTAGTGCACACGAGCTGTGTTCAAAAAATTATTACTTCATCTTCTTGGTGATAACAAACCCTTCCCTTCCTTAGCAGTCTTACCTAAAAAATTTTAGCCTAGTAATTTTAAAAAAAGAGCAATGCAGTAAAATATGAAATCCCATGAAGTCTAAAGATTTGGATTTTAAAAGTTTTCAGGCTAGAGAATAGAACTTAATGTAATTTCTAGAAGTGAAATAACTCTTGTTAAAATCAGATGCTGCTGATAGGCAATCCAAAAGAGATTGTTCAGACCCTAGAAGCTTCAAATAAATTGAGTCTCAGAAATAGGGGGGACTGAGTCACACAGTTCTGATTGTTTTTGTCAAGCTTCTGCAGAGGAAAGGGAGCACCCTTCCCAAAGAGTTCGGAGCTGGGTGTGAGTATTCACAAGCATGAAACTCTGGCACAGCTTCATCTTTGTAATTCCAGTAGCAATGGCAAACAAGAAGACTCAACGTTTAACTTCAGACTTCATTAGACAGAGAGCTGTGTTTACAATCAGCTGACTCCTTTGAGCATTCTGACAAGGTCTCAGTCCTATCTGGATCTGTTAGGTTGTCTTTTAAACGAGGAAATATTTCAACAAACAGAGATAATGTTCCCATAAGCTGTGAAAATCTGTCTAGAAATCAGTTGTTAAGCAACCTATAGAGTTTAGAGCAGAAATAGCTACAAAATGAAGTAAATTTTTGCAGTGGTTTCTAGTGAGAAACGATGTATTCCCTAGGTGCAGCGGGCTATTGAGAACATTTACTATGTTCTTCTTGTATGAACATGGATACAAAGAAAATAAAATCTCAGTTTTTGAATTATATGACTGCATTTGCCATGGTATACTTCAAGACTGACACATGCATAGGGAGATTATTTACACATGTGTGAAACGAGGAAAATAATGTGAAACATAATAGTTAAATATGATGGTGCAGCTCTTTTACTTCTATTCTGGATTGGTGTTTTTGCCAAACCTTCCCTATGTCAACACAGGTGACCCCTCTGAAAGGAACTTGCCAATTAGAGTTGACAAAAGGACTGGGTACACTGAATCCTGGGAAATGGCCTTAAATGATCTCCAGAATTTAAATATAGTCTTTGAAAGGGGCTGAACCAATGAGATGATTCACAGCTTCCACATGGAGCCATCTCTATAAGCTAAGTAGGAGGCCAGTCCTCATAAAGCCCTCCAAAGAGGAAGTGGCACCACTGTTGCCCGCACAGATGCCTCCATTTCCTAGCTGTGGGACCTTAAGGAGAAATATACACTCCAGAAATCGGCTTCTTCCTCTCTGAAAAGGACATAATAATTAGTCACTCATTGTAGAGAGGATTAATGGGATAATTATATTATGCAAAACTCATTGAAGTATTTTGTTTACATAGGGAGTATTTAATAAATATAAAAATTGTAATTATTATGTTTGTTATAATTCCCCTTGTGCAGCTGAGGAAACTCTCCAGACCACAGAGTAAGTGGAAAAGTTGAAATTGGAATCTACCTCTTTTTGACTCCAAATTAAGTGTTCTTTTTAAGAAGTACTGTAGTTCTCACCTATGCATGAGAGACACCTTCCAAGACCCCCAGTGGGGGCCTGAAACCACAGACAGCACCAGACCCTATATACACTGCATTTTTCCTACATATACCTATGATAAAGTTTAATTTATAAATTAGGCAGAGTAATAGCTAAACAATAATTAAAAATGGAGCTACTGTAAAAATATCCTGTAGTAACAGTTATGTGAATGTGGTCTTTTTCTCTCTCATATATTTCCGGAATATTCCATTTAATATTTTTGAACTGAAACCCTGGAAAACAAAACAGTAAATAAAAGGATACTACTATAATTAGTGTTCATTGAAAACATAATTTTGGCCAAGTGCAGTGGCTCACACCTGTAATGCCAACACTTTGGGAAGCCAAAGGATGCTCATTGCTTGAGCCTAAGAGTTCAAGACCAGCCTGGGCAACATGGCGAAACCCTCTCTCTCTATATATATATATACATATATTATGAATATATATTATATAATATATAATATATATATATAATATACATATTATAATATAATATGTATATTATATATTATAATATGTATATTATATATATAATATATATATTATATTATAATATATATATATATTAAGCTTTCTGTACCTCTTCTATAAGATTAAGATCATTATAATATTTGTTTCATAGGTACTTTGCAGACAGGATTACCTACATGAGAAAAACTTGAGTTATTTCTTTGATGCATACAAACTTGCTTGTCCTGGATCATCTTTGTGGGTTTTTTTCCCCACACAAGACAGTGTAGTGGTTAATATATATATGTATATAGTAGCCAAGCATGGTGATGCATGCCTGTAGTCCCAGCTACTCTGGAGGCTGAAGTGGGAGGATCTCTTGAGCCCAGGAGGTTGAGACTGCAGCGAGTCATGATTGTGCCACTACACTCCAGTCTGAGTGTTGGAGTGAGACCCTATCTCAAAAAAAAAAAAAAAAAAAATTTTTTTTTTTTTTCCCAGAATTCTGACTATGCCAAGTACCCTGGTGGGTGCTGATCAACAAGGTAGACTAAGTCGTTCCTTGGGGAGCCCACATTCCAGCTGCCTCTGACAGTGCTTTTCCCCATGGCACTCAAGATAATGATTCCTGGTGCTACAGAACATTCTGTAACTTGGAAATCCTGAGGCTGCCTTGGGGAACAATCATAAGGAGGAGGGGTTCCTCTGAGCAAAAAAGGGGGAATGTTTCTCCTGCAATTAGAGAGTGCGGTGACAGTGGCAAGCAACCACAGCAGCCTCATAGCACGCCAAGGATGACATTCAAAAGACACAGCCAAAACCCAACGGCACGTCACATCCAGACCTGTTTCACATGCAAGGATACACAAAACAAAGGGATGGAGAAAGATTTACCAACCAAATGGAGAGCAAAAATAAATAAATAAATAAATCAAAAGCAGGAGTTGCAATTCGTGTATCAGATAAAATAGA
>CAUYOR010035634.1:0-18804 GCA_963573925.1 Callimico goeldii | reverse complement strand
TGCCCCCAGTTGAGATCTACTGGCCTAATCTTTTCTTTTCCTTTAACAGCACCAGCATCCATCCAGCTTCCCAAGATTCACTGACTACCATCTTGGATTTCTCCCTCCCTTTTACTCTTCTCATCACTCCGTTTAGAAGAGATGACCTTTCACCCTAGCAGCTTTCCCAATACAAGTCTTCATCATCTCTTACTAATTACAGCAGTCAATTAACTAGTCTCCCTACTTGAGGTCTCACTCTTTCATCCATCTTCTTTCTCCTGCCAGTGCGATCTTTCACAAATGCAAATCCAGTTGTATCATGTCCTTGCTTAAAACATTCCACGGCTTTCCAGCCCCTGCAGGAGTACAAGAGTATCTCATATATATTTAGTAACTTTCCCATGTCCCACTGCCGATAAGAAGTAGAGCTTGGATCATTCCCAGGTCTCTTCCATTACAAACTCTGAGTTCCTTTTTGCTAAACTGCATTGCCAGCCCTCCTTGTTTAGCCTTTTATCACCAGCACCTAGCACTGTTCCTAAAATATTACAGAATCTTAACAAATATTTGTTGACCAAATAGATGAACACTATGTGATTTGTTGAACAAATGGAGAAACAAAGTCGGTATAGCAGGACAAACACTATGTTATTTTTTTAATTATCAAAAAATTCATACTCAAAGAAGAGAGCATTTCATTTTGCTTTAGGCCAGGCATGGATCAGTTGTGGATGAAAAAGTCAGAAATGCTCTAACAGAAGTTTTAAGATTTTTATCTGGGTATTCACCAAGCAATTGATGTGATTATACGATGTGCAGTTTCTTTGCTATAAATATTTTTATTGTTTTTTCAAAAAAATTAATTGCTGGATTGGTGTGGTGGCTCATGCCTGTAAATCCCAGCCCTTTGGAAGGCTGAGGCTGGCAGATCACCTGAGGTCAGGAGTTCAAGACCAACCTGGCCAATGTGGCAAAACCCCATCTCTACTAAAAAAAAAAAAAATACAAAAATTAGCCAGGCATGTGGTGGTGGGCACCTGTAATCCCAGCTACTCAGGAGGTTGAGGCAGAGATAATTGTTTGAACATAGGAGGCAGAAGTTGCAGTGAGCCAAGATCACTCCACCGCACTCCAGCCTGGGTGATATGGTGAGACTGTATCTTGGAGGAAAAAAAAAAAAAAAAAATATATATATATATATATATATTTTAACACCTGAGATTTATCTTACTTTATACTAATATCTTTGAAGAAAATCGGATTCCCACTCATCACACGGTTCTCCTATTCTAGTACACTGTGTAACAAGCAAGTATTAGGCAATGGTCCTTTTTACATACCTACCCATCCTTACTCACAAATCTACACCTCTGAAATCATCCTTTCCATTCTCATGAGAGATATATTCTTGAATAGTTTTTTTGGTGAATTGTTGCTTGCCATTTAACTTTAGGTGACAGTCATGCATGATGCCAATACGGCTATTCCAGAAACTTGCATTTTACATCTACAGAAAGCTCATTCAACTAAGTAGAAAATAGAACAATAAATTCAGCTATAAATGTAAGTATCCTAATTACTCCACACTGCCTCTATTTTTCTAGTTTTGTTATTTATGGAACAGGAGTGCAAAAGGCCTTATTGCCTTTCAAACCCATTAGTAAAAGTAGTGAGAAGTAAGCAGGTATGGTGAACTTCGAAGGGGCAAAGTACAGCAGAGGGGCCAACTCTAGGGAATGCATTTCTCAATTGGATGCAATGATTCCTAGAAGGATCCTCGGGTATATGTAGGTTGCCTCTGTTGTGATTTCTTCTTATTCAGGGCTCTAGTCAATGATACACTGCTGTGCTGTTCAGTTAACACACTCCATAGTTGTTTTCACCCCGTTAGAGAGATTCCTATGGGAGGTGAAGGCCAGATACTATTCTCTCCTGACAGACTAGCAGGTATCTCCATTAGGCAATTGATTCCATAATTTTTAAAACATGTATCTTGAGCTGACAGGCATTTTGAATTTTTTCCCCCAAAGCCAAACACAGTGTACTGTTTATTATTGTTTTAAAACTCATCCTTAGTAATATTCTTATCTATTTTTTTATCCTACCCAGTGATAAAAAGCAAAACTAATAAATATTTTGACTCTACTTAGTAGAGTACACATTATAAAGTCTACCTAGTATACCTGTTGGGTTTTTTTTATTAAATTTTAAATACCTTTTGAAATATTATATGATTAAATATGATTAAATGCCTTTATTTTATTCAATAATTTTAAGCTCCTTTTTATTATAAAAGTGATATATTAAGTTTAAAAACCCCTCTCAACCATATATCAATAACATTACACATACAATTTTACTAATCATGACTTATACCTAGTTCCATATATTTTCCAACTTTTCCAATCTTGAAGGGTTAAGATTGTTCACAAATTTTAGTATACATACATATGTATATGTATGTTGTGCTATCAAATAGCAGGTCTTATTCATTTTCTATTTTTTGTACCCATGAACCATGCTCATCTCCCCCCTACACCCCTACTATCCTTCCCAAGCTCTGGTAACCATCTTTCTACTCTCTGTGTTCATGAGTTCAATTGTTTATCAACAGAAATTAAGGCTGTGGAGGCAGAAGTGATTTTATTAAGGTTTATTCAAAACCAAATGTGAGGATCAACCTGCAAAGACACACCAACAAAGTTGGGGGTGTTTTGGAGTCCGTCACAATATGAAAGGTTTTTACAGGAACATTTGAAAGGTGGAAGGGGCAGTCCTCACACTGGATTTGTCTTCTTTTTGTTAGAGGATACAATATAGAAGTTGCAATTCTTAGCTACAGATGACATCAAACAGATTGAAAAACGTCTACATGCAAGGCAGTCAGTGGAATTTCATGCTTCAGTTATTCTTAAATAAATCAGTGTCCTATTGACTGTCAGCAGGTTATATATTGATCAGCACCTCAACAATTTGAAGAACTTGAGATAAGCTTCTTCACCCAGAGACAGAATGTCACCATCGCGTCACAAAACCTCCCCAAGGTGGATTAATTTGGAAGCCTGCTTATTCCTAAACAAACAACTGTGACCTGTGGGTTATCAATATAAACAATACTCTGTAGAAGTTCCCTTTAAGTTGACCAGCCAAACTCTAAAAGATCCTCCCTAAACAAAGTTTCACATTCTGTGGTTTCTGTTACCAGGGTCAACTGCAATCCAAATTAAATGGAAAATTCCATAAATAAGAAATTTATAAGCTTTAGCTTGCTTGTCATTCTGAGCAGTGTGATGAAATCTCACACCATCTTACTCCATCCCTCCCAAGACATGAATCATCCCTTTGTGCTGTGTATCCTACCTAACCTTTAGTCACTTGGCCCTCTGTGTAATCAGATTGACTGTCCTGTTATGCAGTGGTTGTTGTGTTCAAGTCACCCTGATTTTACATAATAATAGCTCCAAAGTGCAAGAGTAGTAATGCTGGCAATTGGATGCGCCAAGAGAAGCCATAAAGGGCTTCCTTTAATTGAAAAGGTAAAAGGTTCCCACTTAATGAGAAAAAATAATTATATCCTGAGGTTGCTAAGATCTACAGTAAGAATGAATCTTCCACTCATGAAACTGTAAATAAATAAAAAAGTGCAAGTTTTGCTAATGCACCTCAAATTACAAAAGGTATGGCTACAGAACATGGTGAATGCTTATTTAAGATGGAAAAGACATTAGATTTGTAGGTGGAAGACAGATAGAAACATGCTCTGATTGATGGCAACCGAGGTCAGGACTACCAGAGGGTTCAGGCATCCACTGGGAGTCTTGAAACCTATTCCCTGCAGATAAGGGGGGCTGCTGTATTGAAAGCAGTGTTTCTCTGCTGAATTCCATAGGAATAACCTTGATATGCCTATTAATATATTCCAGAGGCCAGATCTCCTAACTCAGAACTCTGAAGTAGGAGCAAATAACCCGTATCTTTCCAGTTACCCTAACCAGTTTCTTAAGAAAGATCCAAATCCCTTGAATTCATTGTCCAATAAGCAACTTCTCCATGACTTAGTCTCCTGAGAAGACAATTTGTCACCAGGAGAGTGTGCCATTTGAAAACACATGTTTAGAATTCCTTAATTAATAGAGCACATTTATCTTTATAAATCAGTTTAAGTCTAGCACCCAACTGATGGAACCTGGAGAAACTAATAAAGTTGTACGCTTAAACATGCCAACTTCAGTATCAAATCTTAAAGACAGTAAAACTTTGATATTTAATCATGTTCCGAGGCTGCTGGCACCATCTGAATAATATCCATACTGACAAGATTTTTAAATAGTTTAAATATATATAAATGTTTTCGTAAGTCAAAGTGCACACAGAGTAAACATGGGGTGATGATAGAGATATCTGAGATAGACTAGGAAAGGGTAATACTAATAAACCAATGTGATTCTCAAAACGACAATACTATCAAAATAGCTACCAGGTACGTTTTCATTCAGAATGTGAGCATCCCTCGTGTGCCTTTTAATGAGAAAAAGAAAACATGTCTGTAATTTGAGAAGGTGAATTGCTCTTTGACTATTTCTGCAGAAGTTTTAAAGCCACATGCATTTTTTGGGTACTTACATTTACCTAGTGATGTGGTAAAATTCATAACTGTTGGATAAAATTCTTTTTATAACCTTTATATATTAAGGCAGTCAGCAAACTAATAATGCACTCTCATAAAACTCTTGCCAAATGTAAATCACTACTGAGAACCCAGCCTGACATTTGAATTACTTGAATTTATATCAATGACTTACTGAATATTCAGCAATGTTAGAAATATCATCGATATTAATAATGACTTTGAAGACAAAGTCATGCTAAAAGTTGTTGGATAGAAGGCGCCAACTTAAATGAAAGCTCTTTTCAATTTTATCACGAAATTTTATAATTTCATTAAAATTAAAAAAAGATTTTTCCCCCCAGTGGAGAACAAATGGTTTTTAGCCTTCTGTGGAAAAAAAAAATTGTGAGAATTTTGTGTCACATAAATTCACAATTCTTTTTCTAATTGCTTTCCCTGGAGTCTAATATAGAATAGTAAGTGATAACTCTGACAGGTTAGAATTGTTTTATTGATATTAATTAAGTAAAGGTTGAAAACCAAGTATCTTCAAGTATATTTTATACTCTACACAAAATTTTATTTTTCTCTCAAAGTTTTCTCATCTTGTTTTCTTTTTCTACATAAAAGAACAATTAAAAACAAGTTAAAATAGAAAGCACATTAAATGGAAAGATGGTATACAGTGAAGAGAAAATAAAGGCAGACTGAAGGAGTATATTTTGTGAAAAAAAAACACATACTACAAGGTTACATACTACAAGATTCTACTTGTATAACATTCTTGAGATGACAAAATGATAATGATGAATAATAGATTGGTAGTTGAAGACAGGGACACAGGTGAGAGATGGGTATATTGATGAAGGGTAGGATGACAGAATCCCTTTTGGGTAATATATTAGTGCTGTATCTTGATTGTAACCTAAATATACAATGAAACTGTGTGTTTATATAACATAAACACACACACAGCACACACATACACACAAGTGCATATGAAAATTGTTAAATACTGAGTAAGATTTGCAGTCCAGTTCACAGTATACCCCATTGTCCACGTTCTGGTTTAATATTGCCTTATAGCATGTAAAATGTCACCACTGGAGAAAGGTGGGTGGAGGGATAATGGAACTCTATGTACTGTTTTCTACAATTTCCTGTGAGTCTATAATTATTTCAAAATAATATTTTAAATTTATGTATTTTATAAACTTGAGCATAGTAATTAGCCATAAATGAAGTTTCTGGTGACTTTTTACTCCCTGAAAATGTAGCTGATATGTTTGAGATGATCGGAAGAATACAAGCCATGTGGAGTATACTAAAGTGCATTTGAGAAGGACACTGGGTGAAGGACAGGCACCTAAGAGATGCATGCAGTCATGCTACGGAGATGCTACCACTCAGGTAAACAAAGGGCCCTGGGACTGCTGATCCATAGAGACATTCCCTGCATCATAACATGCTATGGACTGTACAACAACTGTGATTGCAAATACATGTCCTGTTTGCAGTCACAAGGGCAGTTTGCAGCATAATCCAGAATGAATAACACTGAGGATTGATTAATTTCATGGTAGTTAGTGATCTCAAAGTAATATCAGAAAGGGGCGACTAGTTGTGTACTAATAACAATGGCTCAGCACTTCCTATAGGCTGGACACTGTGGCAAATGACAGCTTGTATATTCACAAGGCACATGTGTGGTAGTTATCGTTATTACTCCGTTTTAAAGATGTGGAACCAGTCCCAGCTGTGTAATGTGGTATGTTCGATGATAGAGGATGGTACAGTACAGAGAGAGATGTCACCTGATAGCCTCACTCAAGAGTTGTATTAGTTCGTTCTCACACTGCTATAAAGAATTTCTGGACTGGATAATTGACAAAAAGAAAAAGGGGGTTTAACTGATCACGGTGCCACAGGGCTGGGGAGGTCTCAGGAAACTTAAAATCATGGAAGAAGGGAAAGCAAACAAGTACTTCATCACATGGTGGCAGGAAGGATAAGTGCCAAGTAAAGGGGGAAAACCCCTTATGAAACCATCAGATCTCTTGAAACCTCACTCACTATCATGAGAACAGTAGCAGGAAGGTAATCACCCCCATGATTTGATTACCTCCCACTGGGTCCCTCCTAGGACACATGGGGATTATGGGAACTACAGTTCAAGATGAGATTTGCGTGAGGACACAGCCAACCCATATTCAGAGTCCATACTCTTGATACTGCACTGTACTGATTCTCAATTTCTAGGATAGTGGAAAGGATGTTTTCCTTTTGCCCTGTCTCCACAGTCCTCACCCAAATGCCTAGCACAGAAAAGATGTTCAATACATTTATGAAAAAATGAACGGTGGTAATAAATCTGAGTGTGTGTGTGTGTGTGTGTGTACATGTGTATGTGTGTTTTATGGTAAGAAATCTGGAAGACTATACAGTAAAAACTTAACAGTGACTATTACTGGATGCTAGAGTTATAGAAAATGTACTTTTTTTGTTTCTGTGAGCCTATACTGTCTACGTTTTGCAATAAATATCTTATAAAATAAAACAAAAAGGTAATCTGAAATTTAAGAGGCTTTACAAACCACTGTTTCCAGAAAAATCAATTGTATATATCAGAAAATACAGCTGAACTTTCTAAGATATAACAGCATGACAATCTAGTGTTTTACTTTAGTTTTTAAATGGCACTTAACTCACTTTTCCACTCCAGAAAAAAAAAACTGTCTAATACAATTAAAAACAGTATCATTTTGCTTTTCATTGAAAGATAAACTGTGTCACTCTTCTAATAAATCTTTATGCCCAACACATTGCACATGTGCTCCAGTGTGTAGGATACTGCCTGACATAAAATCAATTTGTAATAAATGTTTGATAAATGAATGAAAGGGCTAAAGGGAAGCATCCTGGAATCAGGATAGTGCTGTGTATGCTAAGGTATTTTTCATACTGGCATGTAACACTAGTGTATAATCTTATCAAGAAGTTCTAAGAAAAAAGGGTCACCAGTGAGTAACAATTAAAGAAAGGAACACAGAGGAGGTTCCTTTAGCAGCAGCAGCAATTACCTTTCAAATTTCATAACTGACTCTGCAGTCAGAGAACAGGATCACAGGCTCTTATTACTGGCCTCAAACTTACTTAAGTATATATGTTTCTTTAGTGGATGATTGTATAGTCCCTTATACAGTGGGTTAGAAAAAATCCTCTAGGAAACAGATGCCAAGATGGGAATGATTAACTTGTACGAGTGTTATTAGGGGATGTGCCAATGAAAGAAAATTGAGAGGGAGCCAGGAAATGCTGGCAGAGCTTTCAGACCATGCTGCAAGTGTGACCCAGGCTTCAGGAGAGAGGAAGGGAGGGTTAGAGGGAAGGTTCTAGTCTGCTGTATAGTCTAAAGAAGATTCAGCAAAACTGTAAGGGCAGCCTGGAGCCAAAGTCAATCGTCAATGGAAGTCCCCTGTCTCCCAGGAACAGGCCTGATTTATCTTTCCCGCCACATCACACCTGTCCCATAGGGAGCAGCACAGAAAGGCATGGCCTCAGGAGGAATGCAGACATGATGTCAGAGCTCTGGGCCTGGGCTCCCAGACAGGTCAGCTTGCTGGAGTTGGAGGTGTGCAAGGCCATTGCCATGACTACTACACATAGAATGTAAATAGAAAAGTTTCCATTAAATAAAATATTCAGAGATAAACTTTTGTTTTAAATACTGACATTAAACATCAATTTCAATAACAGGGTCAAGTGTGGAATGTGAAACCTGCTGTCAATGATAGTGCTAACCTACACAACTCTTCCATGTATTTTTGCCATGAAGCAATCAGCATCTTTCACGGCTGATTTAAACAGAGGTACACATTGCATTCATTATTAATATGTTTTCTGCATGTATACCCTGCACAAGAAAACAGGGTAACTCTTTAAATATTACATGAATGAATGCCACAGGCACATATTCACACACACACATGAATGCACACATGCGTATATACATATTATCCTTAGCAAGTCACTTCTCTTATATTTTCCTTCAATACTTGTTCTAACATTTGCTTAATTTTAATGGGTAATAATGATTTTATGGCTAATTTATAAAAGATTAAAATGAAGTTAATATTTTTTAAGTGTCTGATAATGACTGATAACTTGAATTACAAAGGTTTCCTAATTTTTCTCCGCTTTCACATACATACACCCACTCTCTGTGACAGACACATGCACACATGCTAATGAATTCTTTTTTTTTTTTTTTTTGAGACAGAGTTTCGCTCTTGTTACCCAGGCTGGAGTGCAATGGCATGATCTCGGTTCACTGCAACCTCCGCCTCCTGGGTTCAGGCAATTCTCCTGCCTCAGCCTCTCCAGTAGCTGGGATTACAGGCACGCGCCACCATGCCCAGCTAATTTTTTGTATTTTTTTTTTTTTAGTAGAGACGGGGTTTCACCATGTTGACCAGGATGGTCTCGATCTCTTGACCTCGTGATCCACCCGCCTCGGCCTCCCAAAGTGCTGCAATTACAGGCGTGAGCCACCGCGCCCGGCCCATGCTCATGAATTCTAAACCTCTTTCTAGTCTGGTTTCTGATCACATTTATATCCTTTCCCAAACACCTAGATCATGATGCCTTACAGAGCAGATTTGGGAGTTTTTATATGCTATTCCAGAAGCAGATATTCAAGGTAAAATCAAGCTTTCTATGTCTTTTATGTATCAGATTACCTACCTGCTTGCTGGGCTAATAGTATGTGCTCAATAAATATTTTATTGACTGAAAAAAATAAAACCATTAAGCCATTATGTTAGATCAAGAAGGTTGAGTTCTTTAATTCATTTTGTCATTGAAAAAACATAACATATTCCTAATTATTTAAAATCATAATGGTTTTAAATAGCTATAATATAAATGTAGGTAAGTATAATCATATCTAATTTTCTGACAGTAAAAATTATATTGATAACCATAACACAAAATTTATCTCAACATAAATTTTACATATAACAAACAGTAAAAACACATTTCCTTAAATGTTAAAAAAAAATGTCATCCAACCATAGGAAGGGCTCCTTTTCCAAATCAGGAATTCTTAAAGTGGCTTTAAAATGCATATTTGTTGAAGATAATGGGTTGCATATTTTAAAGAAGGATTAGTTTTTAAGGTTCTTTGTCTTCAAATAACTGGAACCATCTATTTTCCTAATATAAGGTTTGTGGGCTCCAGATCTGAAAACCGTTTTTATCAGATACGCTGCTGAGTTTGCCACTCCTGTTTCATATATGTATGCTTAATGTAGCATTTGGAAACAAAGAACTACAATATTCTCATTTTATTTTTATTTTTCCTTAGATGAATGAAGTTGACCTGGTTATTACCTGCTACCAACATGTTACCAAGTCATTTGGGCTAGTGATCACCAGGAACCTTGGTCTGTGTCAGTGCTAGTCAAAGCGTGTCAGAAGAACACCATTAACGTTACCAGGGGACTCCTCAGAAGTACAAATCTGCGGATCCACCAGATTTGCTGAATCAGACTCTCTGGCCCAGAAGTCTACGTTACAACAAGATTTTGTATGCTAAAGCTTGAGAAACTTCAGCATAGAAGACAACGTGGGCATCCCACAGATATACACAAATAAATATAGATGACTGACTAGACTTCAGTTTTAATGTAAAAATTTCAGTAATACATAATTTAATAGCAGGATAAGAAAATCCTTTCTCAAAGTGACCTCACAGTATCTTGCATGAATTTCTAGTCATTTAGAATGAATTGTAATTATGTCATAAATTCTCATGAAGTACCCAGTAACAAAGGGACTTGAAGGTCCTACTGTCAGGAAGAGGAGAAGTGTTTGCTTCTTTCCACTGAGCTGCACCGAGAAGGTTAATTGAAGTGTAGCTATATTTCAGTGTCAAGTTCATGGAGTTAGGGTATAAAACAATGACCAAGAAAAGCTTGATGAAAGCCAAGACCAAACCACTAAGCCCAAGTGAGAAACAAAAAAGTCAAATTCAAAGGGCAAAATTGCGGGCAGTAAGGGTGAAATAAAGTTTCAAAGTTAAGATAGAAATACTGAGGTCAAAGATGACACTACAAAGCAGTTAGAAAAAAACGGGATATTGAACTAAAGTCACAGGAAGAAAACTGAGTCCCTGAAGTACCTGTTGAAAGAGCTTCTTCTAGTTGTAGCCTCCCACTCAATTTGTCTTGATTCCTTTTGTCTATCTGAGGGCAAGTTCATGCAACGAGTGGTGAAGCCAGGAAATGAAAGCAAAGTTTCTCAAATTCTTCCATTTAGGCATCTTTCAACATAGAAACGCACAGCTTTATGAGCACGAAACCTGGTATTCCACTAAACTTCAATTATTTAAATCCACGATTCCCCAACAAATTTAATTTAAAATATCTTTCTCACATTGAGTGAGTCTTTCTTATTCCCTAATAAACAGCACATTTTAAATTATTGCAACAACTCATTCCATTGTTTATGCCATGACCTTTTCAAAGAGTATCTATACATAGCCACAAAATAAATGCTATTTAAAAGTACACTGGGTGTTGTTTTGCTTAAAAGAATTTCACAAATTCAGAACAGTTGCTTTTTAATAATATCTAGGAAGGTTTTAAAACAAAAGACAAGTTAAGATAACAAAAATATATTGCTCTCCTGTAAAACATATAAGTACATAAAGCACATAATAAGATATATTTTTCCTGTTACCCAATGTAAAAAAAACCCTCAATAGCTCAGAAAGTTACCCAATGTAACAGGAAAAATATAGATATTGATTGGAAAAGGATGCAGATGTAAGAGGTAAAAAGCTATCAAGAGAAACTGAAGCAGAGACCAAAGCAAACTGAAAATGAAAAGAGGAAATTAGTAAGTAGAGAAATTCCTGGTGCCAAGTAATATGATTAAATAATATTTTTCTAATTCCCATGACTAACAAAATATACTAATTTCTTCATAAAGAAGATGCTCCAGGACCACCCTGGAGAATAGCCTTTGCATCCTATTACTATTCTAGAGCCAGTCAGGGTGCAGATTCAGGAGGCAGGACACCTGCATTCACATCCTAACTCTGCTATTGGCTGTCTATGCAGCCTTGGATAGCTTTTGTCTATCCTCTACAAACGTGAACTAAATAGGGTTGTTATAAAATTTAATATACATAAAGGTCTTAGAAAAGTTCCTGCATATACTAATGACTCAATTAGTGTTAGGTATTATTTAAAAGACACACCATACTATAGAAATATAATGTGAGCCACATATGTAATCTTAACGTTTCTAGTAGCCACAATGAAAAATAAAAATAAATAGATAAAATTAATTTTACCAACATATCTTATGTAGCCTATGTCATGGGTTGAATTATACCCCCCCAAATTCATCTGTTGAAGTCTTAACCCTCAATAGCTCAGAAAGTGACCTTATTTGCAAACAGGGTCATTGAAAACAAAATGAGTTAAGTAGAATGAGGTCATGAGTGCAGGGTAGACTCCTAATCCAATATGACTGTGCCCTTAAAAACGGGGAATTGGATAGAGGTAGGTACACAGGGAGGAGACCGTGTGATGGTGAAATTAGGCTTTACCTTTTCCTCTCTCCCCCACTATGATGCATAACTTTCTTATCCCTTGCTTTTCTGTCATTCCTAGATTACAAAATCTTATCACTAAATCAATCCAATCATGATTCTCCTCCACTGCCATGCTCAACTTAAAGTATATTGCTAGAGGAAAGATAACCAAACACCATAAGAATTGGAGTGCAAAATATTCTGTCTTTAACTCAATGTAGCATCCAGTATCAAGGACTCCACGTACTTATGTGATATTTTATCTTGATCTGCCACCATGATTCCAATTCCCTTCCTGTCTGTAGAGAATTGAGAATCCTTCTTCTTGTCCCAAACTCAACAAACTACTTGAGTATTTACATCTGATCCCCTCCCACATCCCCAAGACCCATGCCCTAGCAATCATCCCTCCAGGCTTTTCCCTCCAATTCAGTTTCCTTTTCAATGCTTCTATAATCTTGGGGGGAAAAAACTATGCTCAAGCCTCATTCACTTAAAAAAAGCAAAGCTTTTCCTTAAACTTGACATCCTCTCTAACTCCTCTTCCCTTTCCACTTCTTTTTTTTTTTTTTTTTTGTGGAGACGGAGTTTCACTCTTGTTACCCAGGCTAGAGTGCAATGGCGTGATCTTGGCTCACCACAACCTCCGCCTTCTGGGTTCAGGCAATTCTCCTGCCTCAGCCTCCTGAGTAGCTGGGATTACAGGCACGCGCCACCATACCTAGCTAATTTTTTGTATTTTTAGTAGAGACGGGGTTTCACCATGTTGACCAGGATGGTCTCAATTTCTTGACCTCGTGATCCACCCATCTTGGCCTCCCAAAGTGCTGGGATTACAGGCTTGAACCACCATGCCCAGCCCCCTTTCCAATTCTTACTCCCACTGCCATCTGGTTTTCATTTCCATTGCTCTTCTCTCTGGTATTAACAGACACCTCCATGTCACCAAGTTCCTTGGAAGTTTTGGGTTGATCTTAATACACCTTTTTGTGGTGGTTGACAATGTTGATCTCACTATCATTCTTGAAACGCTCCCAGCCCTGACTTCTGTGACAACACTCCCCTCTAGTTTTCCTTGTATCTCTCTAGCCACTCCTTCTCAGTCACTTCCTTTGTTACGTTTCTTTCATTGGATCCCAATACTAAGTATATGTTGTGCTTTTCATCATCAGGCCTATGGTCTCTTCAGTGTGTTCACATCTATGTTCTTCCTTCTCCCAGTGTTTTTATTTAAACCATAGCTTCAATCACCAACTCTATCAGGGTTTCTTATGTTTGTTTGAACTACAGATTCTGAGTTAAAGATTCCAGGCCCTCTTTTAAGAAAATATATATTCAAGAGCCTGCATTCTTCGAAGTTTAGCAAGGTCTAATCTATACACTGATGACCCTCAAAATTACTCAACCTACGCCATTCTTGAAATTACTGACTAAATTTTCTACCAAATATCTTCTCCTTGATAGGTCCAAATTCTTTCAAAATGTAAGTTGGCCTTCCTGTTACACTGCCTACATTTGTGAATGGCATTACCTCCAATCCAGTTAATCAAGCCATAAACATGTAATTATTTTGCATTTAAAAATCATGTTGTTTCCATGGTTTTGGTCTCTAGTATTCAATCTGTGCAGTATATCCTGGTGTCAGCCTTCGTTCAATCTTCATTATTTCTTAACTAGCTCTCTTCAATGGGATCCATACACCTAGACCACCCAACTCCAATTCAAATCAAAGTGTTCCCCATAGCTTCCAGGATGACTCCTTAGAAAAGCATCAGTGTTCTCAATCAAGATCTCACCCACTTAAGTCTCTAACTTGTAGGTAACCCCTCATAAACTAAATATGATACCATGTACTGGGTGAATAGTTTTGATGTTCTATAATAAAACAAAACTTCCTATTAAGTGCAAACCCTTAGAAGAAATCTCCATGTAGTTTATTTTATATTTATTTTTAAGTTCCAGGGTACACACGTGTAGGATGTGCAGGTTTGTTACACAGGTAAATGTTTGCCATGGTGGTTTGCTGCACCTGTCAACCCATCATCTATGTATTAAGCCCAGCATGCATTAGCTATTTTTCCCAGTGCTCTCTCTCCTCCAACCCCACCCCCTAGCAGGCCCCAGTGTGTGTTGTTCCCCTCCCTGTGTCAATGTATTCTCACTGTTTAGCTCCCACTTATAAGTCAGACCATGTGGTATTTGGTTTTCTCTTCCCACATTTGTTTGCTGAAGATAATGGCTTCCAGCTCCATCTATGTCCCTGCAAAGGACATGTTCTCATTCCTTTTTATAACTGTATAGTATTCCATAGTGTATATGCACCACATTTTCTGTATCCAGTCTGTCATTAATGGGCATTTGGGTTGATTCCTTGTCTATGCTATTCTGAATAGTGCTGCAATGAACATCTTTATAATAGAATAACTTATATTCCTTTGGGTGTATACCTAGTAATGGGATTGCTGGGTCGAATGGCAGTTCTGGTTCTAGATCTTTGAGAAATCACACCATCTTCCAGAATGGTTTAACTAATTTACACTCCCACCAACAGTGTAAAAGTGCTCTTATTTCTCCACAACCTCACCAGCATCTTTTGTTTCTTGACTTCTTAATATTTGCCATTCTGACTGGCATGAGATGGTATCTCATTGTGGTTTTGATTTGCATTTATCTAATGATCATTAATGTTTAGCTTTTTTTCATGATTTTTGGCCACATGCATGTCTTCTTTTGAGAAGTATCTGTTCATGTCTTTTGCCCACTTTTTAATGTTTTTTTTTTTATTGTAAATTTGATTAAGTTCGTTGTAGATTCTGGATACTAGACCTTTGTCAGATGGATAGACTGCAAACATTTTCTCCCACTGTGTAGGTTTCTTGCTCACTCTGATGATATTTTATTTTGCTATGCAGAATCTCTGTGTATTTTAAACATAAAGCTAATACTATATAAATACTTAGAAAAAATTAGCCATTTATTTGACTTGCTTTAAATAACAAGGAAGCTAGCTTTTATGGGTATTGTTTGTATTTCTTCATGAAAGACAATGAAGAAAATAGTATGAGTCACAAAAGACAATGAAAAAAAAGGAATATGAAAACCAAAATATATCAACACAGGGATACCTTGACATAGTAAATAAAACATGAGCCTTGGAATCTGAAGGGCTTATGTATTCTACTTCTTATTTAATATATTGTCTGGTAATTTACTTTAGATTTAATCTCTTTTAAACTCATTTCCCTTCTTTGTAAAATGAAGACAATTAAGCCTGCTTTTCAGGGTTGTATCAAGATTACAATCAAATGATGCTTGAGAAGACCCCGGGAAATGCCTGAATATTACATGTCCTCCACAAATGGGAACACAACGAAGAAAATACATAATATGTTGCTAGAGACCCTTTCCACCATCCCTTCCAGCCCAGGACTGTGCCTGCCCCAGAATGACTCTATTATTTTATCTACTGCAGGACTTCTTGAGCGACAATGAAAGATAAAGTGCAATTGAAGTTAGAAAAAAATCCGTGAAGGATGCCAACTGACTGAATTAGAGTAAGTACTTAGACTCCAGGAAAGACGTTTAGAGCAACAAAGAAGTCACTTCTTTGACATAATTAGGATAAACGCATGAGCAAGCTAGATCTGGTCATGACAGGGACAGTCACACACCAAATCAACCAAATTTCTTTAAACATAACAAAGCGAACTAAGAAATCCAGTTTATAAATCATCAGAAATTTTGTTTCTGTAACATAAATTAATCTTCACAGGCCCTCCACTCTGAAGGTGTTTGGCTATAAGAGTAAGAATGTCCCAGGCTCCATACTCAAAATTTCACACTGCTTTTTTTCTTACATTTGAGGCCGAATTGGAAAAACATCTTATCCAACTCAATACACTTATAACTGTTTACCTATAAAAATTATTTCTTTAGACAAACTTCAAAATATTCCACACACCTGTGCCGGGAAAGAATCAACACAGAGGGACCGAAGAAAAGGTAACTCACATTTTTTCTAAATTTAAAATATTACCTATCATAATAAAAACAGGTAAAGTTTATGACAGTTTTTCATATACTCGTTCATGAAAAGCATGTAGAAAATGCTATTCATATATTATTCATATTTATCTTTACCTTCTCTAAGCATCAGTGCCTTTTTGTATTTTTCAAGGAAGAAAAGAGTTCAAATGCAATTTATTTATTTATTTATTTATTTTCTGAATCTCAGCTAAACATGCAGATTAATTTGTCCTAAAACCTCATAAATCTTTTTTCAGAAAATAGGACATTAATATATAGCATGTTAACTTACAGGTTTTTTCTCATTTAGCGTATTTTATTTCCTTTAAAAATAATATTGTCCTTGTTTAAAAAATTTTTGAACCCAATCCTCAATTTGGAGTTGTACATTAAAGCAATAATTAATATATTTATAAATTGTCTATTGTAGGCCACGTGTGGTAGCTCTCATCTGTAATCCCAACACTTTGGGAGGCTGAGGTGGGTGGATCACTTGAGGTCAGGCGTTCTAGATCAAACAGGCCAATATGGTGAAACCATGTGTCTACTAAAAATACAAACATTAGCTGAGGATGGTGGTATGTGCCTGTAGTCCCATCTACTCTGGAGGGTGGGGCAGGAGAATTGCTTGAACTGGGGAAGTGGAGGTTGTTACAAGCTGAGGTTACACCACTGCACTCCAACCTGGGCATTGCAGTGAGACTCCATCAAAAAAAAAAAAAAAGGAAGGAAGGAAGAAAGGAAGGAAGGAAGGAAGGAGGGAAGGAAGCGAGGGAGGGAGGGAAGGAAGGAGGGAAGGAAGGAAGCTCTATTGTAAATCAAAGTAAAATAGTAAAAGGCATTGGCAATAGATCAATAAGGAAAAATACAAAGATTTAGAAATGTGGTAATACAGCAAAGGCTTATTTACACATACATTTGGCTAGACTTGAGGTTAAAGATACAAAATACTAGGAAGCGGAAGCTACACCACTGTCTCCCTGGCTTCTAGCTGAGCAGACCCTTTCTGTGCTGGTTTGATGATCTCAGCTTCGCTTTTTACTCCTACATCTAAAGGTAAAAGAGAGATTGCTTCTGGGCCCTGCTGTTTTCCTACATTCTGCCTTTGTCATGAGATCTTCCTTTTTCTCTCTGCCTGTTGATTCACTTACAGGGATCTCCTTTACTCAGGCATAAGGCAACTCTTTTCTTTCAGGTATAACCAAATCAGGCAGTCACATTTATAGAGGGAACACAGGAGAAGGAATGACTGAGCGGCCCACTTCACAAAAGAGTTCTTGAAGAATGAGTAGAGTCTTCACCTCAAGCCAGTGCTGTGCTCACTCTTTCACGGTCTTGAAAAACAAAGTCTAATTTAGGCATCAAAGTTAAACTTAATTTTTCTAAGTCAATATTGCTCCCCACCAAAGGTCCTCTTGAATTCTCTATTTTGGTCCACACTCTTTTCTACCACTCTTTTCTCTCTTTATCTTAGCTGTGGGCCTTTGGATAGGCTGATTCAATGATCTAATCTGTATCAGGATTTCCTGGGCTCTTTTAAAGCCATTTCCCCTGCTATTTTCAGTCCTATTACAGCTTTTCTTGAACTTAACTATCACTTCCTATTCTTTCCAAAATAATAAATTCATTTGTGCCTGCTTCCTTTCATCCTGCATGACTGTATCCCTAGTCCACAGACAGGAAGCACAGTAAAAGGAAAGGTCCACTGTTGCCTGAGAATGCCTCTTTCTGGAAAACATTTAATATTGTTAAGATCACCCATTCACAATTAAAATGAGAATCTCTAGGCTCTAGCATGAATTTATCCCTTAGCTTTTTAGGGGAAGAGATATTTGAACCCGACCATAGAAAATAATATAAATACACTTCATGAGAAATACAACTTTCTAACTCCTAAATCCAATTTTAACAAATTTTTCTCAGACTCTGATATTCTGCTTCATTCCCAGATCCCAGAAATAGGTAAGAGCATTTCCTATGAAAACCTTGTAACTGTCCTTCAACCTGCCCATACATACCTCATCCTTTCTACAACATATTCTGAATGGGATTTTCTGACAATAAGGGGTCAAAACTTCTGAATAATTTACCACATTCATTTTAATTAAGAAAGGAGTCCTTGATATAAGGCACACTCATTAATTGAAAGAAGGTATCTTGTTTTATTGTTTGTTTGTTTAAGAACAGGATCTCCCTCTGTCATCTAAGCTGGAGTTTGGGGGCATTCAATCATAGCTCATTGCAGCCTCAAATGCCAAGACTCAAGCAATGCTTCTGTCTCAGCCTCCAGAGCTGCCATGTCTACAGGCATGCACCATCATGCCTAATCTTTTTTTTGAGATGGAGTCTCACTCTGTCACCCAGGCTATAGAGCAGTGGTGTGATCTCGGCTCACTGCAGCCTCCGGCTCTGGGTTCAAACAATTCTCCTGCCTCAGCCTCCTGAGTAGCTGGGATTACAGGCACGCGCCACCGTGCCCAGCTAATTTTTTGTATTTTTAGTAGAGACGGGGTTTCACCATGTTGACCAGAATAGTCTTGATCTCTTGACCTCGTGATCCACCCGCCTCGGCCTCCCAAAGTGC
>CAUYOR010035633.1:0-18810 GCA_963573925.1 Callimico goeldii | reverse complement strand
GCGCCACTATGCCCAGCTAATTTTTTATATTTTTAGTAGAGACGGGGTTTCACCATGTTGACCAGGATGGTCTCGATCTCTTGACCTCGTGATCCACCCACCTCGGCCTCCCAAAGTGCTAGGATTACAGGCTTGAGCCACAAGGCTTCGGGGAACACAGAATGAATTTCTTATAGCTGAGTCTTCAAACCAGGGGTGCTGAGCACTCATGCTGTGCACAGCTCTCCCCGGGCTGAGGGTCCCTGGGACCCTCATAGTGAACAGCTCCTACAACAAAGACTTATCCAGCCCCTAAAATATTGATAGTGTTGAGGTTGAAAACTCCTGCTCTAAAGTCTTCTTGTGCCAACAACTTTGCCCCTGAGTTAGAAACCAAGGATGCTGGGGAGTTAGAGTTGAAGAACTGAGGCTCAGAGAGGTTGAGTTACTTGCTCAAGGTTGCGTGGGTAATTGGGTTAGAACAGGGGTTTTCTTAAGTGAGATACTCTAAAATCCTCATGCACACATGTCAGGAAGCTCTATCTTGTTTAATGTCTATGCCTGTCTTTCTATTTTATCTGAATTGCATCCAGGCCTAGAAGTTTCCAGCTCTGATGGGGACCTCACCAGTGGGACGGAGGCCTTCTGTGGCAGGTTCAGCCTCCGTCAGCCTCGACACCTTGTCCTAACTCCCTCGGCTGCCCAGAAGGGCTATCGGCTGGATCAGTATACACAGGTGAGTAGCAGCCCTTGTGCTTCTGGGTCAGGTGGGTAGGGACTGGTATTGCTCTCTGGATTTGAGACTGAAAATACAGAAGCACAAAGGGGTGATTGCTGTGATCTACCCAAGTTGTTTCAGGCTGAGGTTCTAGGTCTCTTGACTGCTGTTTCAGGTATAAACACACACCACTGGCCCCCACTTGTGTGTTGTTACCTGGAAATGCCTCTGTGTTAGCTGTGAGACCTGTGGAAGTTTTTATTTGCTACAGTATTTTCTCTGATCTCCAAGAGTATAGACTGTGTCATTGGACTATCTGGTTTTAAATCCTGAATCCACACCCAATGTGCCTTCCATGTCTGTTAAGTTCAGTATGCCTTCATTTACTCATCTGTAAAATGGATAGTAATGTGGTTTATCTCTCAGAACTGTGGTATAGATTAAATGAGAGAATCTAGTAAAGTGCCTGCACAGTTAGGACCCAGTGAAGGTTAATTATTGTTACTCTAGTAGTTGTTATTATTGATGGATTGAATTGACTGATGCATTTCTCAAACACCTCTTACGTTCTTTGATTTGATGGCTCCACCGTCCTTGTAAAAGAATTGCAGTTCACTTGCCCTTTGGGAACCGGAGTGAGTTTTGCTGCAGTGGTAGAGCTCATGGCAATAGTTTCTAGTCCTTTCCTAGTCGGGCTGCTTTGGGATTTGGGGCTAAATGGTTCAGGCTTGAGCCCTCCCTTCTTCAGCCTCATCTCTACTGCAGGGGCACCCAATGGAGGTGATTTTGCCCCCCAGGGAAGAGTTGGCAATGTATGGAGACAGTTTTGGTTGTCCCAACTGAAGTGCTATTGGCATCTGGAGGGTGGAGTCCAGGGGAGCTGGTGAAGATCCTATAATGCACAGAACAGCCCCTACAATAAATAATTACCCAGCCCCTAAAATATCGATAGTGCTGAGGTTGAAAACTCCTGCTCTAAAGTTTTTTTGTGCCAACGGCTTTGTCCCTAACTGAGTTAGAAGCCAAGGATGCTGGGGAGTTAGAGTTGAGAAACTGAGGCTCAGATATGTTCAGTTACTTGCTTGAGGGTTAGAACAGGGGTTCTGGGGTTACAACAGGGTTTTCTTAAGTGGGTACTCTAAAATCCTCACTGCCAAGCACAGTGCTAGGCATTTAAAGACTGTTTAATAACATGTTTTTGGTCCCAGAAAAAGTATTTATTGTATTTTCCCCAGCTTTATTTAACTAGGTAAGAAACAATTTATTTGTCTCTGGCTACACTGGTAAGCTCCAGAGGGCAGGAACTGGGCTCTCTCTCTCATAGTCTACGGCAGGGTTCTGTGGATGTGGGCTCCTCACTACATGTTGTTTGAATGATGGCTTCTTGCACTAATAGAACTGAAGGACTTATTTGGTGTCCATAGCTGTGTCTTGCATACAAAGGCCACACAAACAAGATCCTGAAGATGACTGTGTCCTTCACAATCGGCTTTCAAAACATGGTAAAGAACACCACCTGTGACTGGAGTCTCATGAGGACCAGCCCCAAGAGGTAGCTAATTGGTGGGGAGCCATGGTGGGAATTTGGTCAGCTGGGAGAATTAACTCTCTTGGGGACAGTGAGGCACTAATGGTTTTATATTTAGGCCTTGTATACTAATTTGGGGATTTGAATATATTTTATTTGACCAAAAAGTTAGACTCCAGAGCAGTTAATTGTTAAGAATATAGTATTTCTTACAGGGAGTCTGACATTTCTCATAGCAATAGAATCGTGAAACAGCACAGTTGGGGGAAACCTTAGAGAACATTCTTTGACATGACAGAGGGAATTTGGGGCCCCAAGAATTTGTGATTCATCAAAATTCATTCAGCTAGTGACTCTGGAATAAAATGTAGCCATCTTGATCCTTTGATTCAGTGCTTCCCACATAATTCTCATGAATGAATCTGGTAATGTCCAGAAGTATCAATCTTCTCTGTGATTACAGCCTAACATTATAATTTGCTTACGACACATAATTAAACTGTAATTTGAAAATGCTGCTGACAGTGCGTGTAATGGATGAATGATTGACTTAAAAGGTAACTCCTGGTGTTATATCCAAGGCTGAGCTGAGCCCATCTTGGATGGAGTGTTTGTACGTATGGCACCCAGGACTGCTTGGGTGCAGGGGTTCATGGGGTCTCTCTTCTGGCTGCATAACTCTCAGCCCCCTGCCCCAGGTTAGCGAAAATGAGCTCTAATGGGAGGGGACTGCAGGCACTTGCTGAGAGCCCAGTTCTACTCCACGCTGTTTTTCAGCTGGCAGTTCCGCTGCACTGACCTCTGGGAGACGTGTGTTCGTTGCTCCGGGGATCTCCAGCCCCCTCTGGCAAACTCCCCAGTGCTGGTTCATCAGATTGACCTTCTCCCACTGGCTCAGGAGACAGGCCTGTTCTATGTGGATGAAATTATTATTGCAGACACAAACTTAACAGGTAATCATCAGATTCTCTCCTCTACAAGCCTGTCAAATGCCTACCTCAAACTTTCCTGCTAAGGGTTTCTGTTTTTTAATGAGGAGGAAGCAGGTGATCCTCCACTTTGCCTGCCTTGGCTCTAGAAAACAGAGGGGGCTGAGACTCTGTGCACTTGGTTCTATGTCTCTCTAGCTAGTCCCTCTTCTTCCCGGTTTTCCCCACTATCTGCTCTTGCTTCTCGTGTCTGTGCTCTTACCACAGTTTTCCCTTTCTTGCTGGGGATACTTGGTTTCTTCATCTGTAAAATGGGTATAATAAGGACCCTACTTCATTAGATTACTGTGACGATTAACCAAAGTTTCATATAAAGCACTCCTTACCGGTCCTGTCCATAGAGGTGGCCAATAAATATAAGCAATTATTGTTATCATTATTATTACCATTAGATAGTAGGATTTTTCCACCTCTCCATGAGTTGATATGTCATACCAGCCACTGGAAGCAACACAGCAGTGGCTGTCCCTGTAAATGGGCTAAGAGTCTGATGTACAGCCTTCAAGATAGATGCAGTGAGAGTTGGAAGGTAATCATCTTCTTGAGAGAGAAGGCCTTGTCCTTTCTGTCTCCCCAGACCCTTGCCACTCATTATTTAGAGATAGCACCTGACTCTTTCTTCCCGAAGTCTCCCTTGACCTCTCTTGGGCACAGTCGTCTCACCTGGCTCCTGCCCACTAGTCAAGGATGAAGTCCTCCTCTGAGGCCCTGCCTAGGCGGCCGTGTGTGATGTGCACCCACAGCCAATGCAGAATGGTGCAGTTTGCCCTCGGTGTCTTCAGGCTTCCAACTTTTGCTCATGTTTCCTTCTCTGTGAAATCCCTTGTGGCTTTGGGGGTCAGCTAGCCTACTTTTTATAGTTTCTTTCCCTTTCCAAGAAGAAAAAGATGATACCATCATTTACCTTTTGATTTAGAAAATGTACAACTTTTGGGTTTTGCCTACACATTGTAGTCCTGAAGGCAGGGGAACTTGGGATGGGTGGCAAGAGGCCTCGAAATTAAATCATCTTCAGTTCTCATGAAAATCGCATCTCTCCTCTGTTTCCGTAGTTAAGTGTTTTGGGGACATCTGGGCCATTGCTTATTGTTCCAAACCTCTTCATGCTCTGGCACACTTAGAAAATGACACTATTCATGTGACATGCTGGGGTGACTGCCTGAATTTTTTAGTGCCCAAGACAACTGGCTGGGGGTCTTTGATGACTCCAAGTGTTGTCTCAATTTCCAGAAGGCTGAGAGGATCAATATTTCATACACTGGAGCCCGCTGGTTGGAAAACTCAGGACTGGATAATAGGTGCTGTTCAGTTTTTCTTTTTTCTCCCTCGAATGCCATTCTGCCTCTCCAAACACCTGAAGCCAAGGATTCAGAACCTTTTCTCACTGCCCCCACCTCTTTGCCACCAAATTCTCTGTGTAACTGGAATCATCCAGGGATGAGGTGAGGTGGGAGCAGGAAGGGAGAGGGTGGAGACAAGAGAGAAGATGGGGGTGGCTTGCGTGAAACGGTCTGCCTCCCACTTTGTCGCATTAACCCTGCTGGCAATGGCTTTGTTTTCAGGATTATTTAATGGTAACATAAACTACACAATTGCACTCAATATTCATAATTGTTTATCACTTATCTGATCTCAATTTTATACTTGATGATATCCCCGCACCTAAAGTCCTCTGTGAAACTTCTTTTTATCTCTCACTACCATGGGATAGTGGTAGCTTCCGTTTATTTCTCATTTAGTTCTCCGAAGCCCACGAGTTTGTCCTATTATCTCCACCTGTGGATGAGGACGTCAAGGCTAAAAGGGGTTGAATATTTTGCCTTACTTCACACAGCAGGAGTGTGGAGGAGATCGGAATCTAGTGATCACTGACTCGAACTGAACCTTCAGTGACTCTACCCAGTTGAGCAAATAATCATTTGTTGACCACCTACTCTATGCTTAGCAGGTGCTAAGCAACAAGCATGTGAAGAAGATTTTTAATTTGAGACGGAGTCTCACTCTGTCCTCAAACTGGTATGCCGTGGTGCGATTTTGGCTCACTGCAACCTCCGCCTCCTGGGTCCAAGTAATTCTCCTGTCTCAGCCTCCCAAGTAGCTGGGATTACAGGTGTACACCACCACACCCAGGTAATTTTTGTAGTTTTAATACAGACGACGTTTCCCCATTTTGGCCAGGATGGGCTCGATCTCTTGACCTCGTGATCCGCCCACCTCGGCCTCCCAAAGTGCTGGGATTACAGGTATGAGCCACAGCACCCGGCCTTAAATCTTAAGTCTCACTAAACTCTCCTTGCCTTGCAGATTGCTGTCAATCAAGCATGTCATAATCCCCACTTTACAAATAAGAACACTGAGTCTTATGGAGCATATGTGGATTAGCTGAGAGGGCATTCAACAGAAGTGAAAAAATTAGGATTTGACCAGTGGTCTCTCTTAAAGCGTGCACTCTTTCTGCACACGTGCTGGCCCCACACTGTGGATGGATAAACACCCAAGTACTCCCATGTGTGCCTCTAAGTTTAGTGCTCCTAAGAGGGTCAGCTGAACATCTCTAGAGTTGCCAGGGGCTGTGGGAAGGAAAGGAGGAAAGGGTGGCAGGCTACACTGCAATAGATTAACTGTGTAGGAGTGCCTCCAAGAGCATAGGGAGTGCTGGCTGGGGGCTTATTGAACTTTCCTATGGAATCAATCTTCATCTCCTTAAATCAGGATCTTGCACTTTCCTTTTTGTACTAAACTGAATGGCGGACCCTCCAGCCTCCTCTCTGTGTGTTCTTTACATGGAGAGGAGGCAGGATAAGTAAAAATCTATGTTTTAGGTGTGTGCTGAGATCTGAGTCTCTCACATCTCCAACTGGGATTTTCCACACAGCGAGTCTCACATCTTGAGTCACTTGATAGTAATTGGATCACTGATCTCTAGTTTCTCAAGCTGATTCTGGAACGGCTCGCCCAGGGGGGCATCTGGTGGAATCAGTCTCTGTGGTGGGATCCCCTCCGGTCTACAGTGTCGCCTCCTGGCTGGCGGGGTGTGGCACAGAGCTCCCGCTCATCACTGCACGGTAAGGAGTAGTTTTTGTTTACCTGTCCCTTCTTAGGATTGCTTGTTGGCCTTCGGGGACACAGGCGAGACTTTTTATCAGGAAAAGCTACCTGTTTTGTTGCTTAAAGCACTGCTCTCAATCTTGAGAATGCAGCACCAGATTCACCTGGAAGTCTGTTAAAATTACTGGGCCTACCGTCAGAGTTTCTAATTCAGTGGGTTTGGGGAAAAACCTGAGAATGTGTATTTTTAATAAGTTCCTTGTTGATACTGATTCTGCTAGCCTGGGGACTACACTTGGAGAACGAATTCCGAGTCAGTTACTTTAAAAAGAGTGGCATTTTGTGTTATTCAGAGGTTCACTTCACCATTGTTCTTTTTGTTGTTGTTGTTCCCCTCATTGCATTCCTTATGTATTAATCTTGTTGAAATCCTTTGAAGTATCTAGAAAAGAAAAATAGCTATTTCTAAGAACTCACCACCAGATGGCACTAGAGCCACATAAGCATTGCTTTGTAATAACCATTTCTAGCCACCGTTCACAAAGCAGTAACTAAAGATTAGGCTCCTTCTAAGCTTCTGGACCACATGTATACTCTCATTTGTTCTTTTAATTTTTCACCTAAATCCAAGTGGAATGGGAATAATTGAGTGCTCTGCTTTTGAAGTATGTATATGCGTAGGTGTGTAGGGATATATATATATATATATATATATATATATATATGTATAGGCACACTGTGCATGTGTATATATGTATAGATCTCGATATACAGTCATGCACCACATAAAAATGTTTCTTTCAGTGATGAACCAAATATATGATGGTGGTCCTATAAGATTATACTACCATATTTTTACTGTACCTTTTCTGTGTTTAGATATATTTTGATACACGAATACATACCATTGTGTTACAATTGCCTAGATACAGCCTGTGCAGGCTTATAGCCTAGGACCAACAGGCTATACCATACATCCTAGGTGTGTGGTAGGCTGTATCGTCTAGGTTTGTGTAAGTAAGCTCTATGATGATTGCACAATGATGAGAGTGGCTAAGGATGCATTTCTTAAAATGTATCCTCACCATCAAGTGATACATGACTGTACAGGTTTCCTTCCCTCATCTTTTTCTACTGTGTTCCAAAATGAGTTCTTGTATCTACAGCATGCTGCAATGGCGTATCAAAGGCAGGTGCAGAAATTTTGAATCTGTGCTTTGCTTTCCTTGACTAAATGTTTGTTTCATGGTCCTCTGGGCAGGAAAAGCAGTAAAACCATCCATTGAAAATGAAGGAGTGAGATATCTTCAGTGGCAGAAAGGAAGCCCACCATATTGGCAGGCTCTAAATACCAACATTTTTGACTCTGAAATGATAGAGGTGAATTAAGTTACTCTGAAATAATTCTCACATTGAGTGGTCCTGAAAACTCCCTTTCTGAATTTCCTCAGGTCCCTTAGCTCTTTCTGGAAGGCTCCAGCCTAAGCAAGACAGGAGGCCCTTCAGACAAGGTCCTCCTAGGTGCACACCCCAACCCAGACGTTAATGCTTTGTTTCTGATGTGCAACAGCTCTGTGCCCACTGAAGGAACAGATCAGGGATCTGGACTTGTCCTGGTGACGATACAGAGACGACAGCAGACGAGTCCACCTCTAGGAGGACACTTTCGCATCCAGCTTCCTAATACAGTGATTTCTGGTAAGGGGCGATTGAGGGTGCAGCACTTCTCACTCACATATTTAAGGGCATTCCCAGGGGAACATCCTGCCAGGTGGTCAGGCAGGTGATAGTATTAAAAGTATTTCGTTTATTTTCCAGAGTCTGAAAGTGACATTCTTAAAATAAAAGATTTGGAAAAGGACTTACTATTAATACTACCCAACCTTTACATTTTGGAGATGTGGAAGATTCTAGATGTACACATATGATTGGGTCAGCTGAGTGGATCAGCTTCCTGGGACTATTGTAAGGAGTTACCACAAACTTGGTGACTTCAAACAGCAAAAATGGATTTTCTTTCAGTTCTGGGGGCTGGAAGTCCAAAATCAAGTTGTCAGCAGGGCCACACTCCTGTGGAAGGATTTGCTCCTGCCTCTTCTGGCTTCTGGTGGCAGCTGGCATGTCTTGGCTGTGGCCATATCACTCCAACTGCTGCCTCTGTGGTTAAGTTGCTTCTTCCTCTCCTATCTCAAAATGTTCTCTGCCTCTCTCTTAAAAGGATACCTATTATATAACAATATTTAAGGTCCACCTGGGATAATCTAGGACAGATTTCTCCTCTTAAGATGCTTAGCCACATCTTTTACCATATGCAGTTTTTTCTTTTAACATTCATATTTTCTGGGGATTAGGTTATTATGCCATCTTTCAGGGGTTTCACCATTCAGCCAACTACATTGAGGCTTGCTGAGAGGTCATACAAATAGCTGATGACGGGTCTAGTTGTGAACCTGGGTATTTGATTCCTGGGTCAGTCCTCTTCTCTCTAGAGTTTTATAGGTCAAGATATATGGTAGCCATGGTCCTTCAGAGTTAAACTTAATGGTGACATCATATACTATGGAGGATTTTAGTGGTCCCAATAAATGTAGAAAGAACTTTCAGGTGCAATTAGAGTAGTGTTTGTGAATCTTCAAGAATATGCAAAATGCACAAAGAACAAAGATTAGAAGTGATAATCATATGTTACTTATTTGGCAGAAACATGAGGAATCAAAAGCAAGGCTCAGTAGAACTTGGGAGGGGCTGTATAAAAGTTGGAACATGAGGCTGGGCGCCATGGCCCACGCCTGTAACCCCAGCACTTTGGGAGGCTGAGGCAGATGGTTCACAAGGTCAGGAGTTCAAGACCAGCCTGGCCAAGGTGCTGAAACCCTGACTCTACTAAAAATATGCTCTTCAGTTTTTTTTTTTTTTTTAATTACTGTAGGGAAAACACTGAGGAATGGTCAGAGCTCCTATCCTGATCTTTTCATCAAGGTGCCTTTCCTAATAATATGGTTCAACTGTGAATGTAGAAGTGGGAGGGAGGGGAGAGAAGAAGAAAACTAGCATTAGAGGATACAGAAAAATAAAAGTAAGATTGTTACAAATAATGCAGACTTCAAAAACAAAAAGGTCACGACCCAAACAAACCAAAATGTAAGTGTTCAGAACTGGCAGCACAAAGAAAACGCCCTCTCCCGACTTGTATTGTGGCTCTGAACGCCCCCGGAAAACTGTGCCAAAGAGTTTAGAAAAACAAGTGCACACTAAAAGTAAACATACACACACAAAACAACAAACTTCCAGTAACTATTTTGGATTGCAAACTGGATAAATTTAATGTTCAATCTGATGCAATAACTATTTGGAAAATATAAAAAAATTAGCTGGGCATGGTGGCGGGTGCCTGTAATCCTAGCTACTCGGGAGGCTCAATCAGAGAATTGCTTGAGCCTGGGAGGTTGCAGTGAGTGGAGATCGCACCACTGCACTCCAGCCTGGGTGACAAAGTGAGACTCTATCTCAAAAAAAATAAAAAAATGTTGGTACATGATCCAAAAGTCTTTTGCCCTCCCAAGCAGAAAGTCACTAGGCCTGCACAGGACCTTCTTAGGTGGGAGGAATGGAGTGGGGATTTTACCATAATAGAATGACTCAGGAGAAGTGCAAGATCCCTAGGTGCTGACTCTGGTAAATGGGGGAATAGACATTCACGGTGCCCTGCCTCTACGAGGCCCATTACTGTGCTATTTAAATTTGATTTTACTTCTCATGGATGACAGCTCCTCCGTAGAGACTTTCTGCTACTGATTTCTATCACTGATGATCCTCAGATCACCGCCTGCAAAACAACAAGGAAATCGACCTTGGCCAGGCCTTTTGAATGATGATGGATCTGAAATTCTATATAAATATAGAAACATGTTTTGTAAAAGGAAAAGAATTTTGTTCGCAATTTGAAAACTCGGTGCTATCCTAGTAACCCTTCAGGGCAGTGTGGAATTTAAGAGAAATGCTCTTGAGTAGGTAGAAGGCAACCTGGGTTTTCATGTAAACCTGTCTTTCTGCGTTGGCAAGCTTCTGAATAGGGTTGAACTTCATTTTCTTCATCCCTAAAATAGGCATTAGGGTACCCAGTGACCCATCTCACAGGGCTGCTGGGATCAGCTAATGAAATGGTAACTTCTAGTAGAGCACAAAGCAAGCAGGGTTCAAACACAGAGAGCTGTTATTCCTCTGTGGGGACATGGAATGGGGAAGCAGGTGGTTGGGCTTAAAGAAAATTCTAATAGAGAAACTGAAGTTAAATGCCAACATTCCTCAGCTGGGCTGGCCAAGTTTTATGGGTGTCAGCTGCTGTACGCCTCCGTCGCTCCCTGTGAAAAGTGGCCAACTTTTCTCTGTTCACAGGGCCAGCTAAATTTTTCCAGGGAAAATCTAATATTTAATTAGACTCTTAGGCATTACAAGGGCATGTGAGTTTACATTTTGAGTTGACAGTTGAGATGGTTTTATCTGACGTGGCTGTGCTCTCTGATTGCTATGTGATATGGTATGATGAAAGTGTAATGTAAAGAGTGGGGCATTTACTTGTCTTTACGTTGGGAAAAAATGGTTTAACTAGGGCTAGGGATTCTACTGAAGCTCCATTTTAACAGAAGGATCTCCTGAAAATTTGATAGGCCTCCTGGTATTTATTGTATTATCCTTGATGATGAAAGTATAAGGTGTATTAATTAGTGTCTGTGTTTTCTGAATCAAAACCTTCTCTCATAGACGTCCCTGTACACATTTCTGCTCATCACCTTCACCAGCTCTTACAGAATAATGCTGATGACTTCACATCCAGGTACCTCAATGCCAGTGACTTCACTGTGAAAGAGGATGTAAACACTTGCTACGAACACGTATGGACCTTGTCCTGGTCCACTCAGACTGGGGATTTGCCCAATTTTATCAGGGTATGTATAGTATCCATTTTCATGGTATAGATTTGCTGCCCTGGAGAAATTCTGAAAATAAAAAAGGAATCAGAATTATACAAATGGAAACTGTCATGAATTATTAATTTTGTTGGAATATTTAAGTAAAGGGATTATATGATCTTCTTTCTGGAAGCTTTCAACCCATGTTTTGCATCTCATATCCCTGAAAAAGCAATTTAAACCCAACATCTCCCTTCCTAACTCAGTGTAGGTAGTGGAGTTGTTGGTCAGTGTCCACCATACAATAATTCTACATCTGTTATTGGATAATTTAAACAGATGTGATTGACTTAGATGATTGTGGAAGCAGATGGCATAGCAGAAGGAAGTTTAGAAAAGAATTTGCTGTCTTTGTATAATGACAAAACCAGATGCTCTTGCATATTTAGGGTTTTAAAAAATAATCTAATGATCATCTAGCATTTGATTATTATAAAATGAAGCCCAAGATGAAATTTTTTCCTAGTTGTGTGGTGTTGTGGGTTATCTTGTTTTTAAAGAAATTCTAGAAAGGAGATGGAGGAAGAATGGGAGACCTTGCTCTTATTTCATGGCACTGTTTCCTCCCACTTTATTTTAATATTTTGGATTGCAAACATGTAAAATGGAAAATCATGGAGAAGCAATGTATCTCAAGACTTAGAAGATTGGTTTATTGTACCTCTTTTGGCAATCCACTTGCAAATAAATGTTTCTCTAATCTACTGTGTCTTTCCTTAGCTATTATTTACTGTTAGATTTCTATGTTTCAATTCTCTGTCACTCCATTTTCACTTTCTAGCTTTCTGATTATCTGAAACACAATGCGAAAAGACCCTTTATTATTTGATTAGACAAGATTAGATTTCTGTTCCATGACAGAATTTACCAGAAATGTAACCATCTCAGGTCTCTGACGAAAACCTTACTGGAGTGAATCCTGCTGCAGCCACTCGTGTGGTATATGATGGTGGAGTTTTTCTTGGACCCATATTTGGAGACATGTTGGCTACTGCCAACCAGCATAGTCAGGTGAGAGCAGATGGGTCTCCCTAAGTGCAAACTCCAGTTTCAAGTCTAACTCAGCTCTTCACTGATTTGTAACATGGATCAATTGATTTAGCTCTTGGGGGTCATTTTGCCAATGTGTAAAACAGGGGTACTTATGGCTGTCCTTTTTCTACCCTTACAAGATATGTACAAGTCTCCAAAAATATAAATGCCTTGTAACCACAATATTCTATTATAATTATTGATACTATTGTATGGCAAAAATTGAGAATCTCTATAGCTAAATATGATTTATGCTTTCACCTGGTGGTATTGAAAAGTAAATGCATTAAGTCATTCCTTTTGTCTTTAAAATGTCCTTTTATTTTTTCCTATCTTCCATATTCCTCTTATAGGTCATCTGATTTTAATTTGAGAAAGTTTTAAAATACAAAACCAATTAAGAATAATATTGTCAACACCTGGGTACTCAAACTGAAAATTAATATATTTTGGTATATTTATATTTATTATCTTTATGGAAAAAATGAAACAGTATAGATAAAATTGAAGTATTCTTTATTGCACATGCAATTCCAATACCTCTTCCCTCAATAAGAAAATACTGCCATAAATAAAAACTGTGTGCTATTAATGTATTTTCATTCATTAGAGAATCAGTGGAGTCATATCTTTTTTACTTTTCTCATTTCCAAGTAGTTTTTGAGTTCTATTAGATTAATGTTAGTTCCAGTGAAAGGGAAATAACACTGGAACAGTGAAAAGGAAATATGTAGTCTCTTTTTAGGGCTCTACCATTCTATGACAAAAGAGACCCAAAATAAAGTGTACAAATACACTCTAGTCTTTAGTTATATATTCATGTAGCAATGGTGGAAGGAACATTGCCAACTTTGTTTGTCTTTACTAGCAAATAAAGGGCTTGCCACATAAAGTGGGTGCCCGGTTGGAAATACAGAGTGGTAAGAAGTCCTTATTCAGTTGAAGTTTATGAAATTTACTTCTATATGACAGAGAGAAAATTTACTCAATATTTAGCCCATTTAATTACAGAAATGGGTTTCAGCATGTCCACCATCATTTTAAGAAATCTTTATGTGTTTTGAGCCATTCATTGCAATTTAAGATTAATTACTAGGAAAAAAGAAGAAAAGGAATAAGAATAAGCAAATCATTAACACATTTCAGCTTGGGAAAGTTTCACAAATACTTCATGAATACCCTGGTAGATATGAAATACATAAAATTGAAAAAAAATTTTGCCTTGTTTCAGGTGGTTGTGCGAGTGAATGATGTACCAGCTTATTGCTCAGGTTCCTGCTCTTTCCAGTACCTCGAAGGGTCAACTCCCTGGGTCCATTCTGTGTGGTACTCCATTGGTATGATTTATGACTTGGCTCTGAGATGGGCACAAACCTGAGACTTGCAGTGATTTTATTAGAGACCAGGTAGCTGGTGATGGGGGGTGGGGCAGGATAGAAGATACATTAGCTCTTTAGGTGGAGGTTGAGTGATGCAGCAGAAAGTGTATGTTTTGGTCCATCTGAGGGATATGGTCATGATTTGAAGTGGAGAAAGTGGACTTTTGATGACTAAAAATATTTTATTGTCTTTGTCCTTTATTTTGAAATATTATGTTCTTTTGAAAAATTGAGCAGTGATGTCTTCTCACTAGTTTGAGAAAATTTAAGATAGGAGCTGTGTACTACAATAATAAATATAGATATCCGATTTTTAAGTCAGCATTCAGCTCCTTGAATTTTGGGAGGGGAAGGGAGAAAAGAATAAACATCTGATGATAGAGAGAGGTCTCTTAAATGAAGTGCTATCACTGATAGATTGTTTTATTTTTTAAAATTTATTTCCTCCTTTAAGATGGTGACATCAACCTAATGGTTTATATTACCGGAACTAGTTTCTCTGGTGACTCCCAGTTCTTGGAGGTTACAGTGAATAAAACAAATTGCAAAGTTATTTTCTCAAACCAGACCAACGTAGTCTGTCAGACAGACTTGCTGCCTGTTGGAGTGCATCGGATCTTGATGTTGGTGAGACCCTCTGGTCTTGCCGTCAGTGCCACTGGAGAAGACCTCTTCCTGAACGTGGAACCTAGACTGGATGCTGTGGAGCCTTCCAGAGCTGCAGAGACTGGTAATCTGGGGAGGGTCTCATAGTGTGTCTTGCTGATAGGAATCTAGTCCTGCTATGTAGTAAATTCCATATCCACTATGATTCACAGTCTTCTGTTTTCTAACATAAGAATTTAAATGAGCAACAGACATTTGAGCCCTTACATGAACTCACTTGCCACAGAAAGGATTGTCGTTTGGCTGGTGATGTCAGGCCTAATTGGGTCCTACATAACTTTCGTAGATGGGTTGATATTTCACAAGTTTGTGATCTGATGCACACTTGGATACTTGGCTAGCATGCAAAACCAATTGCCATTTGAGCAGTGGGTAGTACAGAGGGTGGTCGGTCTTGTCAACAGAGCCTTATAGATTGGATTAATTCTATGGAAAACCAAAGATTTCTCCATGACTTTCTGCTTTCTGAAGGACACAGCCAGTTAAAAACAATCCATTGCAAGAGTCTCAGGAATACTGATGCTTATATATGCTAATGAATAAACATTAGAGCATTAAACCCTTTTCTTTAGTGCTTTGGATTTTTGTCATGGTTTATTCTGGAGGTCAGAGGATTGCAGCTTAGAACATATTTAAAAGCAGTGTGGTTTGGCCACAAACTCATTCTTCAAAAAAACAAGATGTTTTTTTCTGACCCTATTTTGCCTAGAAGAATGAATTATGAGGCCCACCCACCTTTTTTCTGCACATAAAACAGAGCAAGCATAACTTGCACTTATTTCTCCATGATTTAAGGAAGGTCAGATGATATATGAGCTCAGAGTGAAAGATCATATTCTGTATTAACCCAGAATGATTGGTTTGAGTGTAGGGCATATGGTAGTTTTCTCTCTAGATTTATAAGGGGCTTTGATCAAAGTTACCTTTGCTATTCAGGCAACACATGCCTTCTTTAGCTCCCTCCACTAGTCTGTAGACACTTTAAGGCAAACAGGTCATTTTCATTTACCTTAGACAAAGTGCTTTGCACAGGTAGGGTGGCTAACTTTCCCAGTTTGCTTGGGATTGAGGGGGTTCCCAGGACATAGGACTCAGTTTTAAAACTGGGATGAAGAATTCTTAGTGCTAAAACTTGGTCTTAGGAAAATTGGAATGAGTTGGTTACCCTATCAGAACATGCTCTTTAGTTAAGGGATTTCTAGGAGGACTGTACATTATTTTAGCAAAAGATGGAAAACTCTGAGAAGGGATATGCCAAGCAGATGCGATTTATCTTTTATTAAGACTATGGGGAAAGGGAGAGGGAGAGAGAGAGGCTCTAGCTGCTGCTTTCCTTATTACTGGATTTAAACTTTTTTTATTAATTCTTCCTTTGCCCTACCACTCTGAGTTCATCAGTACTCACTGAACACTGATTGGGCCATCCCCTACAGCCCTGTGGGAGGTGCTGAAGACCCTGGTCCTTAAAGTGTGGTCCTGGACCAGGAGTGTCTGTAAAACCCATGAGCTTCTTAGAGATGCAGAGTTTCAGGCTCCACCTCCGACCTTCTGAATCAATCTGCATTTTAACAGGTCTTCAGTTCATCTCTATGAAAAGTATAGTTTGAGAAACGATGCTCTAGGAGATTTAAAGAGAACCAGGCTGGAGCCTACCAACAGGAAATTTACAGAATATTTGCATATGTAATGAACGAGGACAATAATGTGATAAATCACCACCTACCCATTTGCAGAAGCAAATCCCTTGAAAGGATTTTTCTGAGGAAAATCTTGACTTTGCTTTGGATTCTTTCTTCATGCATTTTTGTGCTGAGTTAGCATTGGCTTCTTTTAAGACATGGACCCTTGTGTGGCCATAGTCTAAACTTTCAAGTGAGAGTGGCAAGATATCATCATCTCTTCAACTTTTAATTGTTACCATCAACAATAATCATAATGACAATTTAGCTCATATGATATGCCAGGCATTATTAATGCAGGGGATACAGTAAATAAAAACAAAAGTTCTGTTCTTGGGGTGGTGATGGCAAATGTGTAGGAAGAAGAATAAGAAGGGAAGGGGATGAAGAGAGACAGAGTGAATGGTTGTGATGGGATGGTCATTGACATTGGAGAAATGACATGAGAAGCCTTAGAGAAGGGAGATACGGGTGAAGTGAAGGAATGAATTCTGGGAAAATCTTGGAGAAGACAGTTCAAGTCAGAAGGAACATCAAATGACAAAGTATCTTGAGTCAAAGTGAGCCTGGCTTGTTCTAAAAATGCCATGGAGGTTACCATGGCTGGAGTAGATTGAGTGAGGGGAAAGTGGTAGAAAAAGACCCAGAGCAGACTATATGACCTTGGGGGATATGAATGGCCCTCAGCTTACTCAGCTTTTATTCTGGGTGAGATGGTGGCCACTGAGGATTTCAAGTGAAGTGACATGATCTGACTTAGGCTGCTGTGTGAGAACTTACTGTAGGGAGGCAAAGATGAAACCAGCAAGACCAGTTAGGAGGGTGTGACAGACATCCAAGGGAGAGATAATGTTGGCTTGGCCTGGGGTAGTACATCTTAGAAGTAGGTAGAGATACTTTGTTTTCTTTACCCTGAGGATCTCTTTTTTAATTAAAAAAATTGAGATATAATTCCCATATCATTAAACTCATTTTTAAAAAGTGTAAACTCGGCAGTCTTCAATATATTCACAAAGATACCTTGCCACCATCTGATTCGACAACATTTTTATCACTCTGGAGAGGAACCTGTATACATTAGTAGTAACTCACTGTTCCTCCCTCTTCCCAGTCCCTGGTAACCACAGATCTATTTTCTGTCTAAATGAATTTGCCTATTTTAGACATTTAATATAAACAAAATAATGCAATATGTGATGTCTTGCATCCGGCTTCTCTACTTAGCATGATATTTTTAAGGTTCATGTTTGTTGTAATATGTATCAGTACTTTATTCAGTTATATGACTGAACAATATTACATGGTATGGATATACCATATTTTGTTTTCCATTCATCTCATCATGTGCATTTGAATTGTTTCCACTTTTTGGTTATTATGAATAAGGCTGCTATGAATATTTGTATACAAGGATTTGTGTGAATATATGCTTTCAGTTCTTTTGGGTACATATCTAAAAATGGAATTGCTGGGTCAAACATAAACTCCATGTTTAAGTTCTTGAAGAATTGCTAAACTGTTTCCAAAATGGCTGCATAATTTTACATTCCTACTAACAATATAAGAGGGTTCCAATATGTATTAGTTCATTCTTTCACTGCTCTAAAGAACTGCCTGAGACTGGAAAGTTTATAAAGAAAAGAGGTGTAATTCACTCACAGTTCAGCCGGCTGTGGGCATGGCTGGGGAGGCCTCAGGAAACTTACAATCATGGCAGAAGATGAAAAGGAAGCAAGCACATCTTTGCATGGCAACAGGAGATAGAGAGCAAAGGGAGATGTGCTATGCACTTTTAAACAACCAGATTTTGTGAGAACTCACTATCACAGGAATAGCAAGACAGAAATCTGCCCCCACGATCCAATCACCTCCCACTGGGACCCTCCCCCATAACACTGGGAATTACAATTTGATATGAGATTTGGGTGAGGACGCAGAGCCAGACCATATCACAATATTTCCACACCCTCATCAGTGCTTGTTATATTATTATTTTTCATAGTAGCCATCTTAATGGGCATGAGGTGATACCTCATTGTGGTTTTGATTTTTCTAATAATTAATGACTAAAGATGCCGAGTATCTTTTCATGTGCTTATTGGCAATTTATACATCTTTGCAGAAATGCTTATTCAAATCTTGCCAATTTGTAAATTGGGTTGTCATTTTATTGTTGAGGTATAAGAGTTCTTAAAGTATTTTGGATACTAATCACTTATCAGACAAATAATTTGAAAATATTTTCTTTCCTTTTGAGAGTTGCCTTTTTACTTTTTTTCAAATAGTGTTATTTGAAGCACACAAATTTTTAATTTTGGTGAAGTTCAGTTTATATTTGTTGTTACTGCTTGTACTTTTGGTGTTATTATCTAAGAAACTATTGCCTAATCCAATGTCACAAAGACTTATGCCCATGTTTTCTTCTTTCTATAGTTTTGGCTCTTTGGTACCCGATTCATTTTGAGATAATTTTTATACATGGTATGAGGTAGGGGTCTGTATTAGTTTGCTAGGGCTGCTGTAATCAGGTACCACAAACTGGCTGTCTTAAACGACAAAAATTTATTATCCCACAATTCTGGGGACCAGAAGTCTGAGATTAAGGCATCAGGAGGGTTGGTTCCTTCTGAACCAAACTTTGAGGAAGACTCTGTTCCATGTCTCTCTGTTAACTTCTTGTGTCTTTTTTTTTTTTTTTAATTTTTTTATTGCATTTTAGGTTTTGGGGTACATGTGCAGAACATGCAAGACAGTTGCATAGATCATGGCAGTGTGTTTTGCTTCCTTCTACCCCATCACCCACATTTGGCATTTATCCCCAG
>CAUYOR010035630.1:0-11444 GCA_963573925.1 Callimico goeldii | reverse complement strand
GCGGTGGCTCAAGCCTGTAATCCCAGCACTTTGGGAGGCCGAGGCGGGTGGATCACGAGGTCATGAGATCGAGACCATTCTGGTCAAAATAGTGAAACCCCGTCTCTACTAAAGATACAAAAAAATTAGCTGGGCATGGTGACGCGTGCCTGTAATCCCAGCTACTCGGGAGGCTGAGGCCAGAGAATTGCCTGAACCCAGGAGGTGGAGGTTGCGGTGAGCCGAGATCGCGCCATTGCACTCCAGCCTGGGTAACAAGAGCGAAACTCCGTCTCAAAAAAAAAAAAAAAAAAAAAACACCAAAGTCAATAAGGAGTGAAATTATTACTCTTGTTTTCCCTCCCACAGCAGGTTAACAACTGATGAATAATTTTAAAACTCAAGAGGTAATGCTTATGAAATCTCCTTCAATTCATTTGTGAATGTCTTTATCCCATTAAATTACATCACAATTGGAAAGGTCATACAGCAATTTCTTCCAAGATTTAAGAACACACTTCAGAGTAATAAAGTCAATTTGTCCAGAAAAAAACAAATCCAGTCTTTTAAAAACTCCATGTACCTAGAAAATCAAATCCATTTAAAATCCAGAAAATATCTGGGTTGTGAGATTGCAGTAGATTTTATTTAGACACAATACATCTTCATCTTCACAATATCAGATAATGTTAGAACATGAAATATTCTCAAGATAAATAAAAAGAGAAACACATTTAAAAATTATTCCTACCCACCCCATCCCCAACCCCAGTTAAGAACCTATCCACATATTCTACAAAGCAAAGCTTCTTCATGCAGTGTCCACCAGAAACAAGCACCACCACCTGTTCCTAAAACAGCTAGTGATGAAAGAGAAGGAAAGGAGAAAGCTGGAGACGTGACTAACACACTGTGCAGGGGAAGTGCTCTACAACTACTGGCATGCAGTGACCGTCAAGCAGGTGAACAGAGGCTAGAACACTGAAAGGAGCTGAATGCTCCAAGCACAAAGCCCAACTTCCTGGTTCATCTCAGTAAAAGTTCCCAGTGTAAAAGAAATCTATCACCAAAAGTACTAAGGGTTGTTACAAAGGAAACTCTCAGGAACAAAATAGCAGTCATAAATGCCAAAGATTTTCTGCAAACAATAAACCTATATATACTTGATAAAGCAGGACTTTTCATTAAAATTAGTTTGTTCCATTATGTAATTTTGTATTTAACTGTTAAATCAGATAACACCGTATATTTCACTATTTATAACTCAAATATAGGGCAGCTCCTACAGTTTGGCTCAGGTTAATGATTCATTTCTCTAATCAGGGAACTTGTCTTGCATTTTTCTCTTTTTGTTTTTGCCTTCATAAAACATCAGTTTTGTCACTTAAAAACTGGGTCTACCTCCAACAAAAGATAAAGACAAGGAGAGTATTCTGGACAATAAGATAAATTTCAATTAACTAGATCTTTGACAATTCAAACAGGTTAAAACAGTTCAAAGACAGAATATTTAATGAGTCAAATAAAGGCCATCCTAAAATTTTTCTCCCATAATTAATAGACACTAAAGAATATTAGAGAGCTCACTTCCAGATATGCATGGAAATAAAATGTTACTTCACTCCACTTCATCAGTGATGTTTTGGTTTATATTAGACAGGGTCCTTACATATGTCTAGGACAATTCCAAAATCAAACTCTTTGCCTTAATATACTCATAAATACACTAATACTTGTCAAACCACATATATACCTGATTTGGGCTGAGAAGATGATAAAGTTATATTCTTAGCTTGAAATGGTGCAGTTTCATTCAAACATAACACCAATGTTATATTGTGTGATTAATACAAATTCACATTACATATGGCCTTCTATTTGGCTAGGTTGGTACCAGGGAGACACTTTTTGCTCACTGTATGTTTAAAAATTCATGTTTATTTCTTAATAGTGAAAAGTATGGTGGACGAAGTAAGTTTACAGGCAAAAAAAGTAAAAGTACATACCACTGCAGCTAAAACCTACTGGATTATTTTAGACCAAGGATCAGTAAACTAGACCAAGGATCAGTAAACTATGGCCAAGTCTAAAATATTTATCTGGCCTTTTACAGAAAAAAATGTAAGAACCATTTTTTCATAAAACATCAGTTTTTTTTTTTTTTTCATTTCTAGTGCTCTACCTAGACCTTTTAGAATACAACATGGAAAATTTCTACATTAGTGCTAAGTCAAATAATCTTAATTTTGCCTAAATTTATGGCTTTTTAAAGTGCCCTTTATTTGGGTTCTATTAAATTAAGTTTTAGTTTAGTTGTGTTCACTGAGGTTTCCCATGTACAAACCATTATATGGGAAGAAGCTGTGAAGGTTAGCTTTAGATTAGCAAAGACTATTTCCATCAGATTTGCTTGCTATTTTTCTTATATTGATGTAAAATTACCATTTCGGAGTCACTGTGAGAGGCCTGACCCAGGCTGGGTGCAGGCCCTAGCTCATAGTGAGAAGCTTGGTCAAGGGAGAGAAGGGGCTCAATAATGTCATCGTAATCATCTTCCTCTGTATCCCCCTCCCCATCAGCAAAAGTACCTCTAGTCAAGAAATCGGAGCGCGTCCGCGCCATTCGAGCTTTCTTTTTATTGGCCGGTCTGGCAACCTGCTTGACCAAATGATAAAACAAATAACACAACAATGTTTTGGGTTTTTTTTTCTTTCTGAGATGATGCCAATGAAAGATAACAGAGGGCTCACGAATTTCTTGAAATATCCCTCCACCCCACCATGCCCTTTCCACTAGTAGAAGTGACAGGGATGACCAAAAGGAATCTGTATACATTACTCTGAACAAAGAAATAGAATGGAGGCTAAATCTGCACTGTTCTACATAACCAAAGAAGTCATCTTTCACTGCCATCATAAGCCAACAAAGTCACTTGCACAAACTGTCTTCTTTTTCTTAGTAACTGGGTTTTTAGGCACCATTCCCTGCCTGGAGTACACTTTCATAATTAAAACAATCTCAGCTCATGGCTTCTTTCTCTAAAAACACTTGGGGGTAAATGGGTGGATGAGGTGCTCTACTTACAAGAATAATAATTTCCAAAATACTGCATATCTATTTCAAGTAGAAGATAGACAAACAAGACACAATACTTACCTCTCTTTGGCCTGGCCCAGCTAACTTCACAGGTTTCCACGCTGGTTCATCTTCTTTACAGAGTTGAGGATTTTTACTGTTTAAGGCTTCTTTACTGACACTTTAAATAAAACAATGAAATTACATTTCAGTTCTTAGCAGATATCCCATGGAAGCCAGGTCAAAGAATTCCAGCAAATTCCATAAATATTTTCAGATCTTAATTAATTCCCAAGACAGTAAGTCATATTTTTTTCTGCTTAGCTAATTAGTAATAATAATCCTGAAACTACCCATATGACTGAATTACTGGAGGTCTTGTCCTGATGATCAGTGGGTATAGTCCACTATGAAGACATACATTTAAGAATAGTAGCTGCAAAACAAACTCAAGAAATAAAATGGATCTGATGATGAGAAAAGAAAATTACCAAATCCCTGAATCTTTAGAATTCTAGTCTTACAAGTGGTCTTTCCATCTAATCATTATAAAATACCTAAAAAATAGCCATCCAGTGATGAGGATCTCATTATGTTTTATACCGAGATGGTTCCTATTAGTTAGAAAACTCTTTCTGAAATCTCTCATTGTAGATTTTGTTCACTGTCCGAGTTTTAAAACCTGACACTGAGGCCAGGCTTGGTGGCTCACGCCTGTAATCCCAGCACTTTGGGAGGCTGAGGCGGGAGGATCACCTAAGGTTAGGAGTTTGAGACCAGCCTGGTCAACATGGCAAAACCCATCTCTATTAAAAGTACAAAAATTAGATGGGCGTGGGGGCAGCACCTGTAATCCCAGCTATTTGGGAGGCTGAGGGAGGAGAATCGTCTGAATCTAGCAGTCAGAGGTTGCAGTGAGCTGAGATCATGCCACTGCACTCTAGCCCAGGTGACAAGAGTGAGACGTTGTTTCAAAAAACAAAACAAGAAAACAAAATCTTGACTTTGAATAGAATAAAATCAACACTGGCAGGATAAGAAATTGTTACCAAACTAAAGGGTAAGAAACTGTTACCAGGCCGGGCGCGGTGGCTCAAGCCTGTAATCCCAGCACCTTGGGAGGTCGAGGCGGGTGGATCACGAGGTCATGAGATCGAGACCATTCTGGTCAAAATAGTGAAACCCCGTCTCTACTAAAGATACAAAAAATTAGCTGGGCATGGTGGCGCGTGCCTGTAATCCCAGCTACTTGGGAAGCTGAGGCAAGAGAATCGTCTGAACCCAGGAGGCGGAGGTTGCAGTGAACCGAGATCGCGCCAATGCACTCCAGCCTGGGTAACAAGAGCGAAACTCCGTCTCAAAAAAAAAAAAAAAAAAAAAAACACATAATGGTACATCACAGAATAGAGGAAAATCTTTTCCTTTTCAATTGAAACCACACTTTTAGGAATAAAAAGAGGTTTTTCAAATTTTCAGGACAGAAACAAAGTCTGCCTTTTGGGAAGTTTCTTTAACATCTTGTTGGGAGGGCCAGGCATGGTGGCTCACACCTGTAATCTCTGTACTTTGGAAGGCTGAGGTGGGCAGATCGCCTGAGGTCAGGAGTTCAACACCAGCATGGCCAACATGGTGAAACCCTTGTCTCTACAAAAAATATAAAAATGAACCAGGCATGGTGGCAAATGCCTGTAGTCCCAGCTACTCAGAAGGCTGAGGCAGAAGAATCACTTGAACCAAGGAGACAGAGGGTGCAGTGAGCTGAGTTCATGCCACTGAACTCCAGCCTGGGCAACAGAATGAGACACTACCTTAAAAAAAAAATGGTTGGGAGGAGATATCTTCTGCCCCTCTTCCCACTCCAAATACCACTTCCAGCTATTTCCAAGGGCCTTCTGCTCCTGGCCCCCCTAAAATAAGGAGAATTTGCTAATCATATTGGCCAGAGCCCAGGGCAACCACAACCAGCAGGGTGAGTGCCCTTTATGAAGGCACAAAGAGTGCTCCCATGTCTCTTTTCTTGGTTCCATTCATCAGGGAGTATAAAGGGAATCAGTGTCATTACTGGCTAATTTTCTGTGCAGAACCACCTAAACTTCTGTTCCCAGACAGATTCAAGACACTCCAACACAGCTTCCCAGTTACTAAGAGAGAGCATTTGCTTCTTGGGTTGCCAGTATTCTGACATATGCTCTCCCAGGAACTCCACAGGGGGAAGAGCATAGAGCAAGCCAAGATTTGATCATTGGCAAGCTTCCCCATCGAAAAACTACTCATATCAACATGAACTCCTAATAAATACATTTAAAATATACGACCAAAAATAATACTTTTTAAGATACACTGTCTCTACAGTTCTTCTATAGTATAATGATTTTTACCAAAGTAACCATTTAACCTATTAAAGCACAGGCATCTTAATATGTTCATGGGAATAGTACTTCTGGTAACATCTTAGATGAAATACCAAGGGTAAGAATTATCATAAAAGTTTAGCAAAGTCAGCGAATTGCTTCAAAAATGACATGTGTAATCCATTCAGCAGAACATATTTTTGATACACATCTTTGAAACCTAGAACTAGTTCTCCCAATTGAGTAGGCGGTAGTTTTCTCTAAAGCAGAGGCTTTTAAACTACAATCTGCGGAGTCCTAGGAGGCCCCTGAAGATGTGTTAGGAAAGAACTTTTAGCCACCTCACTACAGCTTCAACCTGAGCAGCTCTGCATTTATTTGTTTTTATGCTGTTGTATGTTTTATCTGTTATCATTCTTCAGCTATTCACAAATATTTCATTTCTCTTTCTTCCAGCTCCATGAGAGAATTGAATCTCTCTGCCTGTTCCCTTTGAAGTTAAGGTTGGCCATGGGACTTGTTTCAACCAATGAAATCTGTCGCCCTCAGACGGAAGCTTTAAGAGACACTTCATGATCTGTCACCTTGTCTTTTGTTTACTGCATGAGAATACATGTCTACACGAAGTCTCCGACAGCCTGGGTCCCTGAGTGTCTAGAAGGAGCAGAAATCTCCTGCCAATTCCCACTAGACAGAAAGCATAAGCAAAAACTATGCATCGATGTGCAAAGCCACCAAGATCTTTGAGTTATGTGTTTGTTATGCAGTGCAGCCTACCCTTCTGAGTGCTAGATAATTTGCTAAACCTATGCTCTAAAGAGGAATCAACAAACGGTGGCACAGGGCCACATCTAACCTGCTACCTGTTTTTGTACACAAAGTTCTATTGGAACACAGCTGCACCCATTCATTTATGTATTAGCTAGGCTACTTTACAGTCACACCAGCAGAGCTGAATAGCTGTAACAGAGACTGAATAGCTCACAAAGTACTATCTACTTTTTTACCAAAAAAAAAAAAAAAAAAAAAAAAAATTTACAAGCTCCTGCTTTAAAGTTCTGTGCTAGCTGAGTACTGCTAAAGAAAAGTAAGGTGAACAGATCCATGGCCTTTGACAACAAGTGCTGAATCGGCCAAAATAAATATAAGGCAAAATTTGCTCCCTACATAAAGTGTAATAGTCATTGGCATGTGTAGTTCTAATAGGCATAATTGTGACTCTTCTCTAGCTTTCGTGAAAGATATTGTGAAAAATTTGAAATTTTATAGAGGCATGACTTTGAATTAGAAGGTGGAGAGACTGCTTTGTAGACAAGGCACTAATCTAATAATGGACCCCAGTAGGCTGTTTACAATAATTGTATCTCATCACAACTTTGTAATTCTCCACTTGGCTTCAAAGTTTTCAAAAAAACTGTCACGAAAGGTCAAAAATATTATGCATCTGGGCCCAGTATGGTGTCTCATGCCTGTAATCTCAGTATTTTGGAAGGCCAAGGCAAAAAGTGTTGCTTGAGTTCAGAAGTTCTAGACCTGCCTAGGCAGCATAGTGAGACCCCGTCCCCACAAAATTTTACCAAAAAAAAAAATATATATATAGCCAGATATGGTAGCATATGCCTGTAGTTCCAGCTACTCAGGAGGTTGAGGAGACAGGACTGTTTGAGCCTAGAAGTTTGAGGTTGCAGTGAGCTATGATTAAGCCATTGCACTCCAGCCTGGGTGACAAAGCGAGAACCTCCCTCTCTAAAACAATATGCATATTGTTTTATATATGTGTGTGTGTATATTTTTATATATGTAAATGTGTACACACACACACACACACACACACACACACACACACACACACACAATGCACCTGTATAAAATTAGCCCTGAAATAAAATTAGCTACTACTGAAATATAATTAGCTGATAGAAGTAATGAAGTCTTGGAAAATGTTCTTAGCCAGAAAACAGATGCTTTGCATGTTCAAGGGTAACACATCAAGATCAGTGGTTATTCCAGTATTTGACATATGGAGCCCACTACACTTTCCTATAAAAATTAGTCGAGCTGTTTCAGCAAGGGCCTCCATCAAAACTAGCAGAGCTCATCACATAAAGCCCAAAACTTTAAAAAAAACTTCGTAAAGATATTTAATGTGGCAGATTGAGGACATACACAAGAAACATACTTTTTTGAGTAAAATGCAAATGAACTTCATGTTCTATTTTAACAATAACATTGTACATTAACATGAATATTTTTGCTATATAATGCAGCACAGATTAGCAATTTAAATAGAATTTGGGGCCAGACTCTCACTTCAGATAAAAGCTCTGCTATTTATTAGCTGTCTGACCTTGTGGTGGATTTCCTAACTTCTCTCTGCCTCAGTTTTCTCATTGGTAATATAGAGATAATGAGAGTATCTACTTTGTTGGGTTTTCATGAAGAAGAGTTATATTGGTGATAGTGCTAAGAATAGTGCCTGGCATATAGGAGGCACTATACAAGTGTTTGTAAATTAAATGCACCCAACTGTCCTCCCTCCCACTCTAGGCACTCTGGCCTCTCACACACAACAAAACAAACACTCAAATAATACCCAGTTAAAAGATTGTTGGTCTAAAAACTAGACAGTATAATCTTATAAAATATAATTTTAAGAAAAAAATATTAAACTTTTAATTTTTGCCTATAAAAATAACAGAATTTTCCTGGAAGAACTGGTATCATCTGAGTGAGTTCAAAGACTATACTAATTCAAGGGACAGGGATTATGCCTGTAATCCTAGCACTTTGGGAGGCCAACTAATCGCAGCATTTGGCCAACACTCAAGTAATCCTAGGTGGGAGGATTGCTTAAGTCGAGGAGTTCGAGATACAGCAAGTTCTCATCTCTACTAAAAATAAAAATAAAACAATTGGCCAAGCATAGTGGCACAGCCTGTAGCCCAAGCTACTCGAGTGGCTCAGTGAGTAGGGTCACTTAAGTCCAGGAGATTAAGGCTGCACTGAGCCATGATTGCACCACTGCACTCCATCCAGGGCAACAGAAGAACCTTTCTCAAAAACAACAGGCGGGTATGGTGGCGCACACCTGTAATCCCAGCACTTTGGGAGGCTGCGGCGGGCAGATCACGAAGTCAGGAGTTTGAGACCAGCCTGACCAACATGGTAAAACCCCATCTCTACTAAAAAAAAAAAAAAAAATACAAAATTAGCTGGGTGTGATGGCACATGCCTCAGCAGGAGAATCACTTGAACCTGGAAGATGGAGGTTGCAGTGAGCCGAGATCATGCCATTGCACTCCAGCCTGGTCAACAAGAGCAAAACTCAGTCTCACAACAACAACAACAAAAACTATACTATGCTAATGGAATTAAAAGGAGAGATAAAGAACCTGAAAAAATGTCTTATTGAGAAAAAGACCTTAATAAAAGCCTAGTCAAAACCTAAGGAGAAAAGGAAATGGAGACAGAGGCACAAATGGGGGCACGATTGTGTAAAGCATAACAATTAAGAACAGTATTAGTCAAGTACTGAAATTCCTTGGGTGGTTTTCATTGGGGAGGTAAGACACCAGTTTGTTCACCACATTATTGTTTGAGGAATTGACATTCTTCCAGGAAAAATGTGAAAAAACCTAAACTGGGCAAAGAAATGGGACCACAAAGGTTCCAGTCTGGTAACTTTGAACCAGAAGTATTTAGAAGTTGAAGCAGAGGCAGGATAAAGAACGAAACGAATATCAAAAACGATTCTACAGAAAACTGGGCAAGGGCTCTCTAGAGACCAGACAGGAGGTAGAGGTACAATTGTCATAATTGTAAGAGACCTTTATAATTTCTAGGTATACATTATTAGATACATATATCACAAATATTTTCCCCTATTCTGTACATTTTCTTTCTGTTTTATTATTTTTCAAAACACAAATGTTTTTATTTTGAAAGTAGCCACTTGATGAATTATTCTCTCTTGTAGTCAGGTTTTTGTGCCCTAAGAACTCTCAGCCAAGGTCACAAATATTTTTCTTCTAGTTTCTTCTAGAAGCTTTACAGCTTTAGCTTTTTTATTTAGGGCTACAATACAGTTAGAGATCATTTTCTAGTATAGTATGGGGTAAAAACTGGTGTCAATTTTTTTAATACAGATTTCCAGTTGTTCCAGTAGTATTTTTAAAAAGATTTTTTACCCATTAAATTGCCTTGATATTTTTGTTGAAAATTGAAAATATATATGTTAGTCTTTATCTGGGCTTTCTATGTTGTTCCAATGATATATGTATCTCTCCTTTCCCCAATTCTGTAGCTTTATAGTAATCAGGTAATGCAATTCTTTTGTTCTTTTTAAAATAGCTTTGGGGCTGGGAATGGTGGCTCATGCCTGTTATCTCAGTACTTTGCTGGGGGACAAGGTGGGAGGATCCCTGAGCCAGGAGCTGGACACTAGCCTGCCCAACACAATGAAACCCCATCTCTACAAAATATACAAAAGCTAGCCAGGCGTGGTGGTGCACACCCGTGGTCCCAGCTACTTGGGAGGCTGAAGTGGGAGAATCGCTTGGGCCCACCACTGCACTCCAGACTGAGTGACAGAATGAGGCCCTGTCTCAAAAACAAACAAACAAAATTGCTTTGGCTATTCTAGGTTAGGATGTTTATGGGCATTGCACTGATGCTGTAGATCAGTTTAAGAAGGAAACTGAGTCTTCCAATTCATAAATATATCTCTCCATTTGTTTGAGTGTTCTTAAACTTCTTTCAGCAATGTTTTTGTATTTTTCATTGACATATCTTGTGTATCATTTAATATTGCATGTGTTTGAATGCTATTGTAAATGGAACTGTACTAACATTTTATTTTTGTTTATTGCTACTATATAGAAATACTATTGATTTTGTATGTTTTTCTTATATCCTGCAACCTTGTCAAACTCACTTCTTAGTTCTAGTAGCTTTTATACATTCCAGGGATTTTTTTACATAGACAATTATGTTGTCTACAAATAGACAGTTTTACTTCTAATTTGTACAAATTTTATCTATTTTTCTTGCTTTACTACATTAATTAGGACCTCCAGTACTGTGCTGAAAAGAAGTGAACATTCTTGCCTTCTGCTCAGTGTTGGGGGAAAGAATTTAGTTTTTCACCATTAAGTATAATGGTAGCTATGGATTTTTCACAGATGTCTTTACTGAAGTTGAGGAAGTTCTATTCCTCATCTGTTGAGAGTGTTTATGATGAATATCAGTATGTTAAATGATATATTATTTTCTTCATCTATTAAGATGATCATAAACATTTTCTCCTGTACATTGTTGCTATGGTATGTTACATTGATTTCTGAATGTTAAACTTGCTTTCTTGAGATAAATCGTACATGGTCGTGACATGTTATCCTTTAAAAAATATACTATTGGGCTTCTTTCTGAAGATTTTTGAGATGTTTTATATATATATTCATAAAAGGTATTTATTTATAGGTTTTTTTCCTTGTCTTTAAGTATCCTAACAATTATGAATTTAGAAAGTGGATTGAAAAGTATTCCTTCCTCTATTTTCTGAAAGCATTTGTGTAGGTTTATTGTTATTCCACTTTTTTAATACAGTCATGTACTGCACATTGACATTTTGGTCAATGACAAACCACATATATGATGATGGTTCCATAAGATTATAACGGAGCTGAAAAACTCCTATATCCTGGTGACATCATAGCCATCATAACAGCATAATGCAACACCTTACTCACATGTTTGTGGTAAGACTGGTGTAAACAAAACTGTACTGCCAGTCACATAAAAGTATTGCACAATTGGCTGGGCGCGGTGGCTCAAGCCTGTAATCCCAGCACTTTGGGAGGCCGAGGCGGGTGGATCACGAGGTTAAGAGATCGAGACCAACCTGGTCAACATGGTGAAACCCCGTCTCTACTAAAAATACAAAAAATTAGCTGGGCATGGTGGCGCGTGCCTGTAATCCCAGCTACCCAGGAGGCTGAGGCAGGAAAATTGCCTGAACCCAGGAGGTGGAGGTTGTGGTGA
>CAUYOR010035629.1:0-11245 GCA_963573925.1 Callimico goeldii | reverse complement strand
CCCGTGTGACTCTTCCACTGGGAATCTTCTGCTCCATGAGCGACCAGAATTTGTCTGAAAGTGTGGCTTCCTCTAGTTCTCCGCGCCTTCCCTGAGAGCTACAATCCTGAGATGTTAGCGATCGGCCATCTTGGATCCTCCCCAATTGCACAGTCTTTGAAATGTGGTTGGTACAGGGTAGTTGGTGATGATGATGATGAAGATGAGAATGATGATTAGTTTATTTTAATTCCCAGTTATTTATATCCCACATTAGCATGGCCGAGATACTAGACATACAGCCTGGGACATAAAGTCTACTTTTTAGGATACTTGGAAATTTGAAAACTACCTTCCAGTCTAGTAGAGCTCATCTATTTGTAAATATATTTAAATTATAACACTAGATCTTATTGTAATTCTTCTTCAATACTTTTGGAAAAGACAGTAAAATCTTCACTTACAATAAAAAATAAATGAAATAAAATGACAGCAGCATTCTGAACTGCATGTAAATGACCAAGTAGGGTATACAGAAGTTTTTGTCCTTCTTAACAGAACCTCAGAATCATTGCTTAATAGAATTCCTGGGAATGTTTCACTATATATATGAGAATGTTTCACTACATATATATATATATGTATATACACACACACACACACACACACACACACACACACACACACACACACATACATATATAAAATTATGCCCTTAATGGTTTAAATATAGTTGTTGCAACTATTTACAATACATTTAGTCTTGAGGAATCTGAGCCACCTGAAATCTAACATTATGTTTAACACACTATAACTCTTGTAATTTGGGACATTTATTTTGTTTTTCAGTGTTACATTTCCTAGAAGCAGTTCATTGAGCTAAAGCCAGTAATTATTTTAAATTATGTAGTAAGCAACGCAAGCCAGAATTTTGAAAATTGATGAAGTGAGAGCTTCTTTACATCACTAAATATTTGCTTTTTATACCTCTATAAGATTTAGCAAGAATGTTGAGCTGGGCTAGACACACGGATCAATCAGAAACATCGATGTACAGACAAAGAGCCCATGTGATAGTTAAAGAGGTAAATCATTCAGTTCTCTTTCTTAGCATTTTATCTGTAAAATGGGAAGAAAATTCTAGTTCCATAATTGTGACACCTAAGTTAGTTACATTTGCAAAGTGCAGAGCTTGGTACATGGTGGGCATTTAACACATTCTATAGCACATAAGTAAAAGCATGATCTCTGAAGCCAATCTGCATGGATTTAACACTTGGCTCTATTGCTTACTAGTTGTGTATTGACTAGTTATATGAGCTTTCTGTATCTTAGTTTATTTATAAATAGAAACATTAATGACAACTACTTCATAAAGTCATTATTAGCATTAACTGTTAACTCCTGCTAAGCCATTAGAACAGTGCCTTGCTAGTAGTAATCGTACAATGTTAGTTATTAGCATATAATAATTTAGTAAGTCTTTTAGATCCAGTCATCATTAAACTTAAATGAGTCCTATAATCAAATTGAACCTGATAATTCAAGTCACAGGAACTGGGAAACAGTGGGCCTTCTAAACCTTACATTGGAATGAAGATCCTCAGAATACACAGAAAGAGATGGAGTTCTCGCTAATCTCTAATTCCCTTTTTTCCCCTGCTGTTGTACTCTCATTTCCACAATGCCCGTAAGATAAAGTTCTACCTTTGAAACTTATGGCACCTGGGTTTGCTGATCAGTCCCAACCTCTTTTTCTAATCTCTTCATAACCTGCTTGACTTTCCCTAATACAATATGCATTTTTATCATGACTTCTTATCTGTTTGAAAGATAATTAATATTAATCTCCTTTTTTACCTCCAATGAATACATGTTTATCCTTCAAGATTAGCTCCAGTGAAACACTGCCCAACTCCCTTGAAGGACTGGTCCCCCATTTCTTTGACCTACCATAAAACTTTACTAAAAAGCCCTAGCATAAGATGTATCCTATTACATGGTAATTACTCATTAGGTTCCTGCCTCATCAGGTTGCCTTATATAATGCATAAACTTCTTAGGCAGGCATTATATGTCATGCATTCTCTGTATTTGCTATTGTAGCTCACATGTAGTGGTTACCAAACACATTTTTAATGAGTAAATTAATGTGCTCTAGCAATCAATCCAGATTTTCACAAGCTAGATTCCAAAGTAGCTTAAACTAGTTCAGATACATAGGCTTGCTAGTGCAGATTCTGAACTTTGGCTACTTAGTAGAATCACGTGGGAGATCTTTTAAAACCACTGACTTATTTGATATCAGGTGAGGCCTCAGGTAATGTTTAAAGAGTTCCATAGATGATGCCAATGTACTGTCAAAATTCAGAGCCACTCTTTAGTCTTTTTTACACCCTTTGTGTTTGTTTTAAATTAATTTCACATAAATGACATATATATGAGTGTAGGTACTATTTTATCAAGTAAAGCACAGTTTTTCAACAAAAGAATAAATTCGCTTCTATATGATTAATGCTCTGTTTGCTCCTTCTGAGAATGAGAATTTTTTTAGAGTGGATACCCCCATTTCACATTTGTAAAAATTTTAAGGCATACTTTATGTCATAAATAGACTTGTTTCTTAAATATTCTTCATATCATCCATGGGAAGTAAATGATGAGACCCAAAGAGGTGAAGTTGTTAGCACTTACCATATTTTTTTTAAGAGGCAGGTTCTCGTTCTGTTGCCCAGGCTGTGCAGTGGCATAATTATAGCTCACTGTAACCTCAAATTCCTGGGATTAAGAAATGCTCCTGTCTCAGCCTCCCCAGTAGCTAGGACTACATATGTGAATCACCACACCTGGCTAATTTTATTTATTTTTTGGAGAGATGGTGTCTCGCTAATTTCCCTGGCTGTTCTTGAACTCTTGGCCTCAAGTGATTCTCCTACGTCAGCCTCCAAAAATGCTGAGATTACACGTGTGAGGCACCACACCCTGGCTACCATACAATTTTAAAATAACAACTCCTATATGTAAAGTCATATCCTAGAACCCCAAACTTGTGCTATTTCCAGTTATCTTATGCTGCATCCTAACCCTGTAAACACACTTCCCTGTTGATACTTGAACTGTGTAAATTTTAAATATTGACATACTTAATTCACATATACTAGAATAAAATATTTTTGTTATAAAATCTCAAGTAGACATTACTGCATTTCTAGAAAACATTTAAAAAGCAAAGTCGTATTAGTAATTCACTATATTAAAATATATTAGGAATTGTAGTATTTAAAATATTACAAGATCATTTGTTCAATATTTTATGTAAAAACAAAAGAAACAGAATGACAAGTATTTAATTTTATTATCCAGTAAATTCAAGTTTAAGCGAATATTTTTTTTATTTTATTTTCAACTGTTTATGGATGTACTTCTGTGCATCCATGTACTTCTTAAGCAAATGTTAACTGAGCAGTTGTTCTATGCTATACCCTGTACTATGTAATGAGGTTACAAAAAGTAATAACCTCAAGATCCTGAAAGTCTAGTTGAATATGTTCTACATAAATCTTAGTTTTAATTGTTTTACTTAAAATTATTTTCTAAATTATTTCCTATATTTGTAAATACAGTGGTTAATGGTTATTTTCAATTATATTTTTTTCTAGTTATTTTCAGCCACAAATTTTTTATTTGTCTATAAATATATAAGCATATCCTCAAGCAAGTGATAAAATTAAAAAAATGTATTTATAAGTTTACTCTGAACTACCTAGAATATTTAAGCAATCTATATTCCAATTATTGCTCTCACTTCAATTTTTAATGAAATGTATTATCTTCCCCACTTTTTAGTAGTATTTTGAGTGTAGAAAAGGCAAGGGAGTTTTCTGCCATCTCCTTTCTTTTCACATCACACCATCACTCAAAACAGTGAAGAACAATGACAGAAAAAGAAGAAAGAGGAGAAAAAAATTTAAACTGAGACACGGAAGGAAGGGAGGGAGGAATGAAAGAAAAAGCAAAAAAACTGTAAGAATAAAGTGTGGAAAGAAGACAGGGAAAAAGGTAAAAAGGAAGAAAAAGAGAAAGCAAATACCACAGAAAATAATGCATGCGTTTCAAAACCCAAGGACTGTGTAATCTAATAAGCCTTATAATTTATTTAAAAAAAGTTATCTTCAAGTGAGGGTTAAAATTTATTTCAGAATTCCAAATTTAAGACTCAGAGTCTCAGCTCAAGACCTCTCTTCTGATCTCTTGATGTTCCATGGACTCGTGTCTGGTTTCTATAGTGACTGTTTTCATAAGTCTTTTAAATGATAAGAAAAATTGATTTTCCATCATTACTTCCTTTCAGAATCTTGGATTTAAAATCTTTCCTTCATTCCCTTAGCAATCCAAGGAAAGTTGTCTTTTACTTAAATGCCTTTAAGTTAGGTATAAATAAGGTATCAGTGACGCATAAGAAGGAAAAGAAATAAACAAGAGGTAGTGAGCACCATAAATTAAATATTTAGAGATATATAAATAGATAGAATGAAACAGTCTTGCACTTATTCCTCAAATTAAATAATTATAAACCTGGATTTCCTTCCTCTTCTTGAGAGCTACAGAGAGAACAGAAATGTATTTGGAGGATAAGTTTTGCTACTGGGGGATAAGTTAATAACCAATAACTGCCTTTGAGTTTTATATGCAACATAGTCTAAATATAACTGCACTAAATAATCTGAAAAATGCAATTCAGAAAGTTCCCTAGAAATCTTGGCCTATTCAACTGGAAACATGTACTATCTAAATTTGAGCTTTCAATTCAATTTTGTCAGATCTATAATTATTAATTCAAAAATTTAACCTAATTCTTTTTCTAGTTGATTGTTATGTATCTTGTATTACAGTCAATTTCCAATTAGGAAAAGTAAGTAATACATTAAATGAATGTATATAAGTAAACAGTAGTGGTTTCCTGATATAAGCTTAATAATCTGCACCTCACTCATATATCTTGACAAATTCCTTGCCTTAAAGCATGTATCACATCGACTTTGTCCCAAAGTACAACAAATTTCTACAATCACATAATTTTAAACTAGTCATTTACTGTTTATTTTAAAGATTTCATGTCATTTCTATGAACATATAGCCAATTCTATCTCTATGAATGTTCATTTTTTCTGTCGTGTCACCGTCTCTGCTTAGAACACCTCTGCCACATTTTAGCCCCTAATCATTCTTTACTGAATGAATACATGAATTGACATCTTAAAGTTTCCTTTCATGTATTTCAATAACCCATGAATTCATAAGAAAAAACTGAAATGAATACCTATTAAAATTTATAGTTAAAAATTAACAGATTGCATGTATATATACATATTTATACATATATAAGTATATGTAAGTATTATATATACACATAGACATAAGAATGTAACCCAGACTACAGTAGTTGATAAAAGGATTGAATACTTTTTAGAAATTCTGATTGCTATAGATTAAATCATCTCCTTTATTGTTAAATGCTCTTTAAAGGTAAAATTATAGAATCTTCAGGCTATGATACATCTATAAAGTAGGGTTTCCAGACCAAATACAGGAAGCTGTTAAATATGATTTTCAGAATAATTGTTTTAATGTATTCATTTATAATAAAAATTGTATAATTCTGTGCCCCAAAGATTTCATGGAACATTTTTCACTAAAAATAAGTTTTTCTGAAATTCAAATTTAACTGTGAGTCTTTGTAGGGAAAACAGTGATAATATGATCTGACCAGTGCCAAGATAACGTCCGTGATGCTACATGAGAGCAGATTACAAGCGCTTTGGAAGGATTCACAAAACACAAATTTAAGATCCTGAGGCTAAATGTTAGAAAGCCACAGTACAGTATGCAGTTACATATACTAAAAGTCGAAAACATATAACTGGCAAACAAGAGTGGGATTATAGTGGAGAGTAATGGCAAAATTCTTTCAGGTGTTTTGAAAAAGCCCTTTCTCCTCCTTAAGCTGAATTGTGAAATCAAAGAGCCTCCATCCTGTGGTAATTAATTACAGTAGATATCAAAGAGGCATCATCAAAAAGCAACACTCAGACTAATACAATGTAGCCATTGATGAATTATTTAAAATGCATGAAAGCATCAGTAGATGAAGCCTCCGGCAGTGTCTATGAAATTTTGAAAGTAATTTTGATCAAAGTTACCCTAATAATATTTGAGCATCTAAGAACAGCAACTCAGCCTTACCTATCTCAATATTTCTAACACTTAGGAAAATGCCTGTTACTGAGTTAGCATGTAAAAAAATATTTTTAGAATAAATGAATGAATACTTTCTCATACCCTTAATTATTCTGCTTATCCTCTCTGCATTAACCTTTGTCTAATGGTTAGTCTACTTCCTTCTTTATGGTAATTGGGATTATCTCAATTAAGAGTCAAACTTAGAGGGACTATGGAAAATAACTAAGCCATAGAGCTTCCTTCAAGGAAGAAATGGCAACAAGAATCTCTGCTCACAGTATGCAAAGAAGGATAGCAAAGTTATACTGGGTTTGAATGAGTATCACCTTCTTTGAGAAGCAGCCTGGTACAAAGCCAACAATGGCATTGAGTTGGCTGATGATCCTTGAAGTCAGATAGATGGAGGCATTCTAGTTCTGCTGGAACTGCTAGGACCCTGAAGAGTAGCAAACACCTGTTTTCCCCTAGTGGAAATGATCAGGCTCAGGTTATGACATTTTTATTATAAGAGAGGTATGCTAAGGTTCATAATAACATTCAACTCTAGCAAGAAATGGCAGTGTGGATAGTATATGGTTAGTGTGACATAAAGGTGTAGGAAAATAATGTTATTTAGCGAATGACATTCATCAGACACCAGGAAATATTTATTTCAGGATGACTAATGGTCCTAAATCTCCCACCTCAAAAAAAAAAAAAGGAAAGAAAAGAAAGAAAAAAAAATGCTTCTAGTTCACCCCCATAAAAATTCAAAAGAAAAATTAAAAATTATCTTTTAAAAAGTGCCAAAAAGTCCTATGATGTTTTGATTTATCCCGATGATAGATGCATCAACATTTATTTTCAAATAGTAAGTATAAAACAGATTTTTTTTTAAATTGGTGGATGTTTTTCATTTTCCTGCAATGCTTATGATCAATGTGCCATTTAAGTAGCCCAGGAGTGGGTCTAAGATGCCAAAACTTACTCTAGCGAGTCCCTCCCTACTACAGAACCCAGACTAAAATTGTGACACCTCCATTGGTATCATGTGATTCTGAGATAGGTAATTCCATTCGAGAGTCAACAGAGGCAGTCAGATAGGATATACCTGTGTGCTGACTGTGGATGCTTTGTCACTATGTCCTTAATGCATTTAAAAATTGTGTTTACTCATTGTGAATATCTTATAATGCACATAACATTTAAAACATATGATACATTAACAGGTAAAAGTAAGTATACCTCCTGTTTTTCTGTGTCCTTTCAGATGTATCTGAAATGTATATATGTTCTTTATTTTTATACAAATTGAGTATAGTATGTGAACTATAGTATATAGAGCATAGTATAGTAAGGTGCACATTGTTCTGCACCTTATTTTTTTATGTTTTAGTACAACTATAGTGGTTTCATGAATGTGCAGCATTTCTTTGAAGCAATATACTGTAATGTTTTACCAGTGCCTATAAATTATTCCAGATAAGCTAATATATAATAATACACCTATTGTCATTAAATATATCATTTTATACAACTGTGATTATGTTCTAGAATATGTCCAAATGGTATTTTCAGTTATTTTGAAAGGTATTTTCAAAATTTCTTCCTTAATTGTTTTAGTTTACACATCAGCAGTTCAAAAACACATTACATGTTTTTGAAATGCTTTTATCTCCTTTTCCTAATAACTACATATCCATCTTTCAAGATCAGCTTACTTCCTCATATATCCACCAATGCAGCATGTCATCACACATGTGATCTTGGCACACACAACATAAGAAAGATTATATATCAATAGGATTTTAATTTGCAATTCTATTTTATGAATATGTCAAAATACGATTTCATATGCTTAAAAGCCAGCTATAATTTTTCTGTCAACCGTTGCTACACTTCACTACTTTTTGTTTTGAGTTCTTCCTGTTTTCCTTATTGATTTACAATAATTCTTTTCTTAACAAGGAAAGTAGCTTCTTGTGTTTCAAGTTGAAATTATTTTTCTGGTTTCCTATTTATCTCTTGACTTTATCTTGTTGATTAAATGAGGTTTTTTTTTTAAAATTGAGGAATAAAACATCAACCTTTTCTAATATGACTTCTGAGTTTGATTCATATTTAGAAAGATTATTTTAAATAATCAAATGGTTTATTTTATCTTAGGACTTTTTTAGTTTGTATTCCATTTCTATTTCCATTTCAATCTGTGAGTTATCAGAATTTATTTTGCTCTAAAGTGTGAGGTATAGATCTATTTTTATTTATTTCAGAATTCTATCCACTTGTACCAACCATATAATTAAAGAATCTATTTTGTCTCTACTAATTTGAAGGCCATATTTATTGTATATAAATAGTCAATTATATTTGGATCTATTTTTATATCAGTAGGTCTTAAATAAGGGAAACATTGCCCCTTGGGGGACATTTGGCAATGTCTGGAGAAGTTTTTGATTGTTGCAACTTGGGAGTGATACTGGCATTTTTGGGTAAAGGCATGGATGTGGTTAAACATCCTATAATGTACCAGACATCATCAGACAAAAAAAGAATTATTCATCACAATAGTGCTGAGATTTACTGATGTTCTAGTTTCTCACTGCTGTTTAGACTTTATATTCTGGCCCATTGATATGTGTGTTCATATCATACAGTATTAACTATTGTAGTTTTCTGATATATCTTTAATGGTTAATACTGTGTGTCGACTTGATCAGGCTGAAGGGTACAAAGTATTGATACTGAGTGTGTTTGTGAGGGTGTTGCCAAAGGAGATTGACAGTGAGTCAATGGACTGGGAAAGGCAGATCCACCCTTAATCTGGGTGGGTACCATCTAATCAGCTGCCAGCATGGCTAGAATATAAGCAGGCAGAAAAATGTGAAAAGAGAGACTGGCCTAGCCTCCTGGCCTACATCTTTTTCCCGTGCTGGATGCTTCCTGCCCTTGAACATCAGACCTCCTTCTTCAGTTTTGGAACTCAGAATAGGTTTGGGATGGATGATATGGGGAGAAATGCCAGATATAGGTGATGGCAGTATGGAGACAGCAAACCACATTGCCATGTATGTACCTATGCAACAGTCCTGCATGTTCTGCACGTGTACCCCAGAACCTAAAGTGCAATAAAATATATATTTAAAAATAAAAAAATAAAAAGAATGACTCTCCTCGCTCCTCAGGCTGCAGATGGCTTATCATGGGACTCTGTCATCATGTGAGTTAACAATACTTAATAAACTCCTCTTTATATATGTGTGTGTGTGTGTGTGTGTGTGTGTGTGTGTGTATGTGTGTGTGTGTGTGTGTGTCTATTCCATGAATTCTGCCCTCTAGAGAACCCTAATACAACACCTAATAAGGCTATTCTCTCCTCTGTATATATTTTTTTATTCTTTTTAAATCCTGCTTATTACTGATTGTTTACTTAAAAAAAAAAAAAAGAAAGAAAAAAAATCTGCCTCCCTATCCCCAAACCAACAAATAAATCTCAAAACATTTTTGTTGACATGGTGTTAAATGTTAAACAATTTAGGCAGAATTATTGTCTTTATATATTAACACTTCATATTTCAAAGCACTGTCTGCATTTCTCAACACTTTCTTTTGTATCCCTTTTGTCCTCTAAAATGTTCTTTATTGAGTCCTCCTGTGCTTGTTAAATTGAGTGCCTTTTAAGTTTTATCTGAAATAGGAATCTACCTTCATGATATTTTACCTTTTTCTTTTTTTAACTTTACTTTAGGTGTAAATTAAATCCAGCACTTCTCCCCATGTTTAAAACTAATTGATTTTTGTAAATTAATTTTCAGCTTAGTAAATTATTTTATCCTTTACAAATATTTTTGGCTCTACAGAGTTATGAAAAAATTAATTTTGTTTTACAGTAAGTAATTACAAGATCTCTAGAGAATTTTATATTTTTTCTAATTTTTATACCTCTTATTTTCCTTTATCTATTCACATTGCCTTATAACCCACAACAATATATAGTGGTGGTAATAAAGAGTTTCCTTGTTTTGTTTTTTGCTTTAATGAGAATGCTGTTTTGCAGTGAGCATACTATATCTCAAACTATTGCTATTTTGTACAAAATAAATGTTAAATTCTGACAATTTTATAACATTTTTGGAGATTATTGTAATTTTCATTCCTAGTGAAATTTGGTAATAGGTTACCCAATAATAAAACATTATTTTATTCCTAGAAAAACCATAGCTGGTAATGATTTATTATGCTTTTAATATTTTTCTAGAATATGTTATTAAGATTTTATTTAAATTTTTGTATTGTGATAAAGTATTCATAACATACAAATATTACAGCAATATAAAAAAGATAAAATGTTATCTTTTTTTATATTGTGGTAAGATATGTATAACATAACATTTATTATTTAACCATTTTTAAATGTTTAGTTCAGTGACATTAGTTACATTTACATGTTTGAGTTATCCAATCACTTTTACTCTGCTACTCATAACTTCAATGGAATCTTTAAGTTATCCATTGCTGATTATTTTATCAAACTATTTATCCTATTTAGAGTTTTATCTTTTATATTCTTTCTTTTCTTCTTGTTAACTTTGATCAATCATTAAAGTATTCTCTTGAAACACTTTAAAATTCTCATCATTTTACATTTAAACAACAGGAAAATTGGAAAAGAATGTCACAAATATAACATGTTATTTGCCTAATGCTATACCCTGTCCATGGCTCTTCACATTCATTATTTTATGTGACTCTTAAGATTCCCTGGCCAGGAGTGGTGGCTCACGCCTGTAATCCCAGCACTTTGGGAGGCCAAGGCGGGTGGATCACGAGGTCAACAGATCCAGACCATCCGGGTCAACATGGTGAAACCCCGTCTCTACTAAAAATACAAAAAATTAGCTGGGCATGGTGGCGCACGCCTGTAATCCCAGCTACTCGGGAGGCTGAGGCAGGAGAATTGCCTGAACCCAAGAGGCAGAGGTGGCGGTGAGCCGAGATCACGCCATTGCACTCCAGCCTGGGTAACAAGAGCAAAACTCCGTCTCAA
>CAUYOR010035627.1:0-29403 GCA_963573925.1 Callimico goeldii | reverse complement strand
CATCTCTGACTCCCTTTCCCTCCACCAGGTTTTTCCTTTTTTGGGGATTGGTATGTGGTGTGTGGTTGGGTTTGGTCTGGAGGTGATTGGAGGGGAAGGGAATAGAGGGGAGTAGAAGAGAAGGGGGGAAGGCAGGGGAAGGGAAGGGAGGGGAGGGTAGAGAAAGGGGAAAGGAGGGGAGGGGAGAGGAGGGGAGAGAACAGAGAAGGGAGGGGAGGGGAGGAGAAGGGACGGAGGGGAGAAAAAGAAAACAAAGGAAAGAAACATGAAACTGTGATGATCCTCAGTATAACACTGGCATAGCTGTGGGAATGTAGGGCTCCATCATCTCACAAACCTAAAAGAATATCAGATGGGAGCACTTTGGCAACTATGGTGATAGGGAAATAAACATAGTGTTATGGGAAAAATTTTCATAATTTTCAAAACATTCTGTACTTTCTTTTGTATATTTAACATATTTATTAAGTAATTATTTGTGTCTTTGTTTAATGTCCATGGACGTGTTCCCAGCATTTACTACGACGTAGAAGGTATTCATTAAATACTTGTTGAATGCCTGGCTGAATAAAGGATGAACAATTACCCCTTGTAAAATAATGGTTTTCTCATTTTCCCTGACCTATCTGCAGACTGAGTCCTAAGGTCCTGGATTTGAGTTTGAGAAATTGGGAGTTTCTAATAAGAATCACAAGAAGACAAAGGTTTCCACATAAAGTACGAATTACAAGGAAGACTTCCTCCTGCCATTGCAAGTTCAATCACTTAGGGGCAGGCTGTTAACTAACACACAGAGGAAAGTTTGGGTCTGTGACTCAGAGGGAGGTATTTTCCCCTCTAGGGAGTCAGGAGATACAAGATCCTTTTTCCTCAACTATAAACCTCATTGATGAGTTGCTCCTCTCTTCCTGGTGGGTTCCAGAGGGATCGACTGTGGTATCACTCCTCAGCCTTCAGGCCTGAGAAGTGATGATTTATTTACAAACAGAAGGATCAAGGCATCTTCTAGAAATCTCCTGTGGGATCAGAGACTAGTATCTGAAGAAACCTTATGTTACCAAGAATGAGTTAGAGAATTCAACTGCCCAGGCGTCTTGTTCCATCTCTCTCCAGGCTATCTTACCCTGGCTCTCACTCTCCCAATGCACACACAGTTAGTCTTAAGGACATTAAACTTGATAACAAAGTGCTGATGGCACATCCCCATTTAAGCTACCAGCCTTACTATGTGCTCTACCCCTGAGCATGCTGTTTTAATTAGGAAGATGGATTTGAAAGTTTATATGTTCTGTTGTGCTATAATTCCTGCCTTTACAGTAATTTTCTCCTGCTTTTCACACTATAATGTGCCATAAATCCTAGCTAGGCTGTTTCACTGGCCTGTTCCTAGTCAGAGTTAATATTTCAGGCCTTTTGTTGCCATGGCAACCTTCTGCCATACTCCCCTTCACTGGAATATGATACAGTCTCCTGGGGAAATTGCTATGAACTTGATCATTGCATGGATTTAGGCCCCCTGATGCATCGATTCTACCCCCATCTCTCTCCACCACCCACTGGCTTCTCTCTGCTCCCACTTTATCTGTGTGTGTATGTGTGCATAAACACACATGCCCGCACTTGTATGCATATCTGCCAGGGCGGATACATGAGAGAAGAAAGCAAACAGACTAAGGGAAGCAGCGTCCTTTCTTTCATCCCTCTTGAAAGAGATAACGGTAAACTTTGACAAGTTTTAAAGCCTAAACAAACCAGGCACACATCTGACAGCTGTGTTCTCTCACCACCCTTCGTTCTTGCCTCCTATTTTCTTCCTAGTTCTTCACTCCCATCAGCCCTTTATACTATTTTAAATCTCAGTGTGTTTCTTTCAAAATTTAATCGCCATGGTATGCCCCTAGTTTAAATCCATTGCTCCCTACCTTTTCTTAGAGGAACTCAAAACCTAGCTGCCTTTCATTTCCAGAACTCTTCTTCTAGGTTTCTTTCTACCATTATCCACCCACTATTCTTCCAGGTTTTCTCAAGTGGAGTAGTAGAGAAAAACATACAACTCATAACCAGCAGCTCTGGGCAAGCCTCTCTGTGACTCATTTTCTTAGTCTATAAAGTAGAAATAATTTACCCCTTCCAGAGAATCTTTGGTATAGCTGGACTCAAACGAAGGCAATGGTTTCGAAGGACAATTGTAAATCTGAAACATGTAAATTATTACTGTAAATAAACCTATGAGATCCTACTCCTGTAAACATGTAAATTATTACTGTAAATAAACCTATGAGATCCTACTCTTGTAAATTTGTTTAAGTTCCTTATAGTTGCTGGGTGTCAAAAGTTAGTTGGATGCAGTTTGCAAACATTTTCTCCCATTGTGGAGGTTGTCTGTTTACTCTGTTAATAGTTTCTTTTGCTGTGCAAAAGCTCTTTAGTTTAATTAGATCCCATTTGTTAGTTTTTGCTTTTGTTGTAATTGCTTTTGGGGTCTTCATCATGAAATCTTTGTCCATGCCTGTGTCCTGAATGGCACTACCTAGATTGTCTTCCCATTCTTTAGCAGCACTTTTCCAACAAAATTTAAGAGCCCAGTAATGCAATCTAGTTGTTTGGGCTAAGGTTTGAATAAAATTGAGGAGGTGACACTAAAGAAAGATTTTTCATTCTATTTTCTACCTATCCACCTTTAGCTCCATCATCCCAGGTTTTCCTATGGTCTTGCTTTTGGGCCATATCAAGATCCCTCTAGCACACGGTACCCACGTTGAAATCCACACGTGTTGTACCAGGAGCAGTTCTCAGAGATTCCCTCACCATCACTCACATGCAGGGGTCAAAGTTATACCAGCACAGAGAATGCCTTATAAAGCACTGGGTTGTCTCTCACAGTCTTAGTCCATATGCAGGGACAGCAAGATGACTGCCTTAGTAGGAGGTCCTTAGTCACTCCCTCCATGCAAAAATGAGAACATACATCATGATGTGCTTTCACTGCATTGCATCTCAGTTTTAGCAGCTTATTCTGAAATAGAAGCAGAATAATAACGGGGTGACAGGATCTACAGACTCTTGTTCCAATGGAGGTCCTGCCCTTTCTCTCTTCTTTTCTCCTTCCATCCTCTGAGCTGATTTATTTCACTGTTCCCAAGCCTTGCACCCTACCCCACTCCCAATATTTGAAGATGTTCTTTATCATCTAGCAATTTCACTTATCTTTGGGAAAGGCACGTCACCATCCCTAGCATAGGATTAAGGAGGTCTGTGCATATGTACATCCACACATCTTCCACTCACTGACTGTGGCTTTGGGTAATTCATTTCACCTTTTCTGGATCCCAGGCTCCACATTTCTGAACTAGAGAAAAGTGGGACAGGTCTTACAATCTCTAATGTCCCTTCTGACTCCCATAATCTATGGTTTTCAAATTAATTCCCCTATCATGGCACATGGCATTCACCCCCAAAGAAACAGTTAAATATCCAACAAATTACTTATCTCTTTTCAGATAACCCTACAATTCCACAGTCCTCAAATTATAGGCACTAAATACACCTTTTTTTTTTCCCTTTACAGGTATAATTACTTCTGCTTTATTAAATATTAATATTAAATTTAATTCATGGAAATAATTGTTTGGCTGTCTTTTGTACAGAAAGATTTATAAGATTCTGAGTCTGTCTTGCTCATAACTGTATCAGCAGCACCTAGCATAGCACACAGCACATAGCAGTCATTCAGCATGTAATTGTTTTGTGAGATTGAATTGATGAATTAATGAATGAATCAAAAGGCTGTTTAAGCTCGTCCTGACAATCCCTTTAGTTTGAGATCTATTTCTTCAATGGGGGCAAGTAGCCGATATGTTTTTTAAAAACTGAATGAGGTATTTCTTCCGAATGTTTTCACCTGACCAATTAAGGTCAGGGAGGGGAGTTTCTTCAGGACCTGGTATAAGATTGCATTTACATTTAAGACCTACAATATCATTAATTTTACTTATGCTAATTCAAACCATTAACTATAACCACTCTCAAAGTCAGTACAGTCTTGCAGACGATATATTACAGGCAGTTTTTGTCCTTAATTATGTGATTTTTACACTAGTAAAATAAGTTTTTGCTTACCTCTCAGGAGTTAGAAACCTGGATTTTTATAATGAATATACATGTGCATTGTATGTTTTTAAGTTAAAAAAATTTCTAGCATAGTACCTGTTATATAGTTAGTATTTTTTAACTGTTAAATGAATGCGAAAGTAGCTGAATTTTGAAAAGAGAAAAATGGCTGGATGAAGTGGCTCAGGCCTGCTATCCCAGCACTTTGGGAGGAAGGTGGGAGGATCACTTGAGCCCAAGGAGTTCAAGACCAGCCTGGGTAATGCAGGGAGACCTTGTCTCTACAAAAAGAAAACATTAAAAAATTAAACTAGCCAGGTGTCTTGGCATGTGCCTGTAGCCCTAGATCCTTGGTAAGCTGCGGTGGGAGGACTGTTTGAACCCAGAAATTTGAAGCTTCAGTGAGCTGTGATCATGCCACAGCACTCCAGCCTGGGTGACAGAGTAAGACCCTGTCTAAAAATAAAATGAGAAAAAGAAAGCAAGACTAAAAAATGATGTGATCATTACAAGAGTAACAGTACTCATTGTTTCTTTTCTTTCATCAACAGAAAAACTAAAATCAGTTTAAAAATACTTATTCATAAGTCCACAAAATAATTGGGAGAGATTAAGTAGGGAAGTGTGGAGGAAAAAGAACCTGAGTTAATTAATTATTAATAAATGATAGGTCCATTGTCCTGGCATATAACACGTGGAACAAGCCACCACGCATCTCTGAATAAAGCTGAAAAAGCAACACCTCCCTCAAATTGTTACTGTTTTTCTCACATGACTCTGGAAGCAAAAGAAGGCATCTTTGGAGACTGAGAGGAATTACAGAAAAGTTCATTATCAGAAAGGAGAAGATGCTCTTCTTCTTCAAGAAAAGGAAGAGTTGGCCGGGCGCGGTGGCTCAAGCCTGTAATCCCAGCACTTTGGGAGACTGAGGTGGGTGGATCACGATGTCAAGAGTTCGAGACCATCCTGGTCAACATGGTGAAACCCCGTCTCTACTAAAAAAATATATAAAAAATTAGCTGGGCATGGTGGCGCATGCCTGTAATCCCAGCTACTCAGGAAGCTGAGGCAGGAGAATTGCCTGAACCCAGGAGGCGGAGGTTGCGGTGAGCCCAGATCGTGCCTTTGCACTCCAGCCTGGGTAACAAGAGCGAAACTCAGTCTCAAAAAAAAAAAAAAAAAAAAGGAAGAGTTTCTTAACTGATCTCTAGGTCAGTGGTTCTCACAGGACAGTGCACATCAAAATCAACCAGAAGGCTTGTGAAAACACTGATTACTGACCCCACGTCAGAGTTTCTGAGTCAGTCGGTCTGGCCTGGGACAAGAGGATCTGCACTTCTAAAACGTTCCCTGGTGATGTTGGTGCTGCCTGTTCAGGAACCATACGTTGATTCCCACTCTTTGAAATTTAGGGTGACAAATAGAACTGCTTCCAGGGACTAGAGGGCTCACATAAATATGTAATTCAGGCCAGGGGTCAATAATGAGTGAGGCTTGTGACAACCTAGATTATGCCTGCCTTCCTTAAAGTCATTCAAATCCAAAATTTACTTTGGAAAATATTTTACTAAACAAAACAGGTCCATGGGTAGAATTTGGCTTGTAAGAATTCTTCCTGAGGCCGGGCATGGTGGCTCACACCTGTAATCACAGCACTTTGGGAGGCTAAGGCAGGCAGATCACGAGGTCAGGAGATCAAGACCATTCTGGTCCAATATGGTGAAACTCCGTCTCTACTAAAAATACAAAAATTAGCTGGGCATGGTGGTGGGTGCCTGTAATCCAAGCTACTCTAGAGGCTGAGGCAGGAGATCATGCCGTTGCACTCCAGCCTGGCGACAGAGCAAGACTCAATCTAAATAATAATAATAATTATTATTATTCCTGAATCACACATTACTTTTGTAAAGAGCTTAGACTGGACACTAGTAAGCCAGGCAGCCACTGACTCTCCCTGTGTTTTCCTGCATGTAACTGATGCTTGAGAATTGCAAGCAGGACACTGCAAATGTTCCAGCCTGTAAAAATCCAGTGGGTGACTCAGAGTTCTACATTTACCCTGCAACATGTTCAGTGATAATCTCTGTCCTGCTTATAAGTTGGAAACACAAAAGACAACAGGGAGGTTTGTTACAGGGGGTCTATGTACAACCTATATAGGCTTATGCTTACATGTACATCCATCAGAAATTCCTAAGTTCAGCCTGAATAATAGACTTTGGAACTAATTTGTTTAGAGTCCCAGAGCCTAGCTTATAAGTCTCATGTAAGTAAATAAACTTCCTAGTTTCTCATCTATACAATGATGAGAATAATACCACAAAGTGTAAGCCTACACAAGTATGCCCAATTCACAATAGTCATCTCCAATCTTTAATAGTTTAATGAAGATAATAAACTCTCACATTTATACAGTTCACTGCTCTCTGACAGGTACCAAAAGATAATTAATTGACATGACTGAGATACAGTGTATAGATCTGGAACAGTGAGTCCATCCTGGCTTCAAATATGATAATGACAAATGTCTGGGCTAAGGTGTTAATCACAGACTAATGGTTATACAGGCTGTGCTTTCTCCACCAGAAATGCCTAAGTTCAGCCTGAACGGTAGACTTTGGAACTAATTTGTTTGGAGTCCCAGCACCTAGCTTGTAAGTTTCATGTAAGTAAATAAACTTTCTGAACTAGTTTCCCATCTATACAATGGAAAGAATAATACCACAAAGGCTGTTGTGAGGATAAGACTGAATTAAATAAATAAGAGCCTAGGACAACACTTGGCACATAGTAGACTGCAACCTAAAATGTTAACTTAGGATTTCATAGACATAAGAAAATATAGTAACGACTGGACCTGTGCCTAAGCAGTCTTCCCAGAGACTATCATTGGACATTGAGCCTCCTGCGAAAAGCCATGGAACACCAAAAATGAATCCCACAAAGTAACTTCCTACAAGACGATAGGATATTTAAGGGTTGTGCTGGGTTCGACAATGTGCCCCTGGAACTTCAGAACGTGACATCACTTGCAAATAGAGTCTCTGTAGATACAATTAGTTTAAATAATGCCATGTTGGTTTAGGATGGGTTCCAAATGAAAGACTAGCATTCTTTTGTTCATTTTTCTTTTTTTCATGAGACGGAGTCTCACCGTGTCGCCAGGCTGGAGTGCAGTGGCATGATCTACGCTCACTGTAACCTCCGCCTCCCAGGTTCAAGTGATTCTCCTGCCTCAGCATCCCAAGTAGCTAGGACTACAGTTGCGCCCCACTACACCCAGCTATTTTTTTTTTTTTTTTTTTGTATTTTTAGTAGAGACGAGGTTTCACCTTGTTATCTAGGTGGGTCTTGATTCCTTGACTTCATGATCCACTCGCCTCGGCCTCCCAAAGTGCTGGGATTACAGGCGTGAGCCATCACACCCGGCCAAGACTAATGTTCTTATAAGGTCACGTAAAGACAGGAGCACGCACATGCGCACATGCACTCACACACACACATGCACAGGAAGAGGGCCTTACAACCACAGAAGCAGAGACTGGAATGCCCCTGCTGAAAGCCAAGGAGAGCCAAGAACTGATGGTAACCACTAGAAACTAGGAAAAGGCAAGGAAGAATTCCCTCCTAAAGCCTTCAGAGGTAGCATAGGACTGTCACTACCTTCATTTTGGGATTCTAGTCTCCATAACTGGGAGTAACTGACTTTACAATGTCTTAAGCCACAGTTTTTCACAATTTATCAGAGCAAACCTAGCAAATTAATATAAGTGATCATATTATCATAAACTTATATCTCCCATAGCATTGAGCACAATGCTTTTGGAAAAATAGATTCTCAGTAAATATTTGTTTCATGAATCGATGCATAATCATAGTTCTTGAGTTTATACTAACTTACATTATTTTTTTTCTCAGCATCTAATCAGCTTCTTGCTCTTCACCATGACCTTTATAGATCCCTGGAATCAGAGACCACAACTAATTGTCTCCAATATTCTCAATATCTGGTCCCACAGAGTCAATGTTCAATAAATGATTATTGATTTTACAATATACACTCTGTAAAACGTGCTACAATACTTTGAACATTTTTTTTCCTTGCTTCCAGCTAGGAAATGAAGCACACCTTGGAAAACGATTTACATATAATGTGAATATCTTTGGGGGAAGCATGGAGAAACCAGGGTCAGCAACGAAAGTGTCCTGAAGTTTATTTCAACAGTAAAGTAAGTTGGCTTTGGGAGCTATGTAAGAGTGTGGGGAACTCAAAATTCCATGGGAATGAATATTATGAGGATGGCATATTGGCATCTAAATAGAGAGTCAAGGATTTTGCTTGGACTTAAGATACATTTTGGAACTCCGAGAAGGATGGGCTCTTTGGCGACATGCCCTTTGGAACCTGGTCTGAGTTGCTTTCCTTGAAAAATAGTGAAACTCCCAGATTTTTCTTTTCTTTCTTTTTTTTTTTTTTTTTTTTTTGATACAGAATCTCACTCAGTTGCTCAGACTGGAATGCAGTGGCATGATCTTGGCTCACTGCAACCTCTGCCTCCCAGGTTCAAGTGATTCTCCTGCCTCAGTCTCCCGAGTAGCTGGGATTATACGTGTACACCACAATGCCTGGCTAATTTCTGTATTTTTAGAAGACACAGGATTTCAGCATGTTGACTAGCCTGGTCTCGAACTCCTGACCTCGGGTGATCTGCCTGACTTGGCCCCTCAAAATGCTGGAATTACAGGCATGAACCACTGTGACTGGCCAACTCCCAGCTTTGATGCCTAAAGACTCAACCACCTTGAGCCCCTCCAACACATGCTTCTCTTCTACTTCAATAGCACAATTTCCTTATTTAAATGGCAGAGGTTGAGAACAGGCAGAAAGCCAAGAGTTTTGCTAGAAATATGATTGCCAAGCCTCTAGGGATCTTGAAGAATTTTTATACTTTCTCTTTGTTATGGGTGTCTCATTGGTAAAAAACCAATGAATATTTTCTATCTGCTTACTGCAATGAGAGGCGTGGAGTACATGTGAGTTAGTTTTTCTGGGTTTTGGTGAAAGATATGATTTCTTTCCAATGGTTCATTTTTGAAACGATTTACTCAAGTTCTTTACAAATTCATTGCTCAGTTAAAACATCTTGCAAAGAACTTCCTGACAGGGCATTCTAAGAGGAGCCTAGGTCTGCAAGAGACTGGCTAGTTTGTAACTGGGCATTGGAAATTTTACCAGACACCAGGCCAGATGTGTAGAAGGCACACACATGACACTACTTGAGCCACAGCCCCTTCTCAAAAAACTATACTTTCATCCATTCATGTAGGATTGGAGTTGGGGGGTGGATGGCAAGAATATATAGTTCAGAGAGTGCTCTGAAGATTGAGCTTCTTGTCAATTAACCTCATTGCTGTGAACCCTGATGGAAGCTGATGACCGCAGCTGGAGCAAAAGAAGACAGGGAAGTGTTGAGCTCAGGGTCCTTTATAAAGAGGTCATCTGTAAACTGAAATCAGACTGCTGACCTGCTAACCAGGCACAGAACCTCATTAAGCAAGACATGTTTGAAATGTCTGAACACTTCATTTAGATTCCATGTAAATTCGCAATTTAACTGACCACGCTTTCAGCCAGTGAGTTGTAGTGAAGGAATTTCTGCCTACTGTCAACGTGTCTTTCTAAAAGACGTGAAAGTCTAGGTCCTGATTACTCACAGGCTGCAAAACTTATCATGTATTTTCTTCCAGCACTCTTTCCTTGCCCACCTTTGGAAATAAATATCAACACTTGGACCAAATTTATGGATTCTTGGGTTTGATCACTTATCTCCTCCTCAAATTAAAGAAGTCCATTATTTTATGACTATGCTTACAGTACCACACGCATCTTAAGATCTTTGCTTTTTAACTTGAGGGTTGTTATTCAGCCTTACACTAGATTACCGGTAATGTAGATACAGAACCATGACGCTCAAGAGAAACAGGGAGGCAAAGTGCCATTAAGAAAAAAATGTACAGGTCTCGTGGAGTTACTAACAATTACAGTCTATTTATTCACCCAGTGTTTGTTCATTCATTCAATAAACATGTACTGAGCACCAACAAAGATGATTAAGACATGAGTCTTGTTACCAATTATCTTTCAATTTAAAATCAGACAGTCTAACAAACATTTTCATGAAAGATGCATATAATTAGAAGTCAGCACAGGGGTATAAAGGAGGAGATAGTCTATTCACATGCAGGGATGGGTTTCGGGAGGAGCTTCATAAATGTAATATTTAATCTCAGGTTACCACTTAACTGAAGAACTGTTTATGTTCAAGAAAAGAAAAAAATGTTGAAAGAGAAGAAAAAAATCCCTATTTTCCAAACTCACCTACTTGAAATTATGCTCTGTCCCAATAGCGCCTTTCTATTATATTTCCAGGACAGCTGCCTCTGGCCTTCCTAACAGCTAACAGCTCCCTCCCCAAAGAGATCGACAGCTTTTCCTTTGGTATTATGCTGGGAGGTAAGAAAATGATTTCTAATGACTGTTCCTTTTGCTGTGCAGAAGCTATGGAGTTTGATTAGGTCCCATTTGTCTATTTGGCTTTTGTTGCCAATGCTTTTGGTGTTTTGGTCATGAAGTCCTTACCTACACCTATGTCCAGAACAGTTTTGCCTAGGTTTTATTCTAGGGTTTTATGGTATTAGGTCTTATGTTTAAGTCTTTAATCCATCTGGAGTTAATTTTAGGGAACCAACCCAAATGCCTATTGATGATAGACCGGACAGAGAAAATGTGGCACATATGCACCATGGAATACTATGCAGCCATAAAAAACAATGAGTTCGTGTCCTTTTTAGGGACATGGATGAACCTGGAAACCATCATTCTCAGCAAACTGATGTAAGAACAGAAAATCAAACACCACATGTTCTCACTCATAGGTGGGTGTTGAACAATGAGAACACATGGATACAGGGAGGGGAGCATCACACACTGGGGTCTATTGGGGGGAAATAGGGGAGGGACAGTGGGGGGTAGGGAGTTGGGGAGAGATAGCATAGGGAGAAATGCCAGATATAGGTGAAGGGGAGGAAGGCAGCAAATCACACTGCCATGTGTGTACCTATGCAACAATCTTGCATGTTCTTCACATGTACCCCCAAACCTAAAATGTAATTTAAAAAAATGATTTCTATTTTATTCCCTGAAGGTAGGATTTTCTTTCTTCAGTGGAAAAATAAGGTTTAATAAGTGGTGCATTGACCAAGGGATAGTAGTATGAAAGTGGCTATTTTCTCTCAAAGATTTCCTCTGCTAGGTCAGATATCTAGCTGTTGAAAAAGAAGCAGAGTTAAAAATAATAATAATAATACCCTTCCCTCTGACATTAACGACTGCTATTGACATTTTGTTTGTGTAAATTAAATGAATCAATTAAAAAGATATAATGTGGACTCAACTATTTTAACATAAGCAAATAAATTAGCTGACACCCTCCTGGGAGAAATTCTCCTGTCCTCTTCCCCTTGACTGTCTTGTGTGTCTGTTGTCTGGTACCCTTCCTTCCTCATCTCCACCTGTGCAAAGACTACAGGGCTGCTTCTCAAGCACAGCAGCACAACCACGCAAGAAACATTCTAAAAACACAGCGCCATGACCCACTCTGGACGTACCGAATTCCAATCAAGGGTAAGAGGGACTCAGGTTTTTGAAAAGCTCTGCACGTGGTTCTGATAATCAAACAAGGATGAGAACATTTGTTCTACCCCAAATTTAGGCTCTATAAAGCACATATTTGTATATATAAATATATCTCTTATTAGTAAAATATATGTAGATATCTTTCATATATATTAGCAATTTCATATATATCGGGAAATACAATATATTTATGGACCTATAATTATGTAACCCCTATTATGTTCCATATATGAATATTCACATTACAGGTGTCTCTACTCATTTCAGTTTATGTTGATATTAAAATTATCAATATGTTTTAAAATAATGAATTATATAGATAGAATAGAAAATTGTATAAAACATGCCAGTGTGTATATGTCCATGCATATCATACATACGTGTGTACACATAGTATATATGTGCATAGCATGAATATACATGTTAATTTATTTGTACATATACATGTGTAAATGAATAAAATTCTTTAAGATAGCTACCTCATATCACATTTCTCAATAATGTTTTATTGCCAGAAACAAGAAAATCCTTATTCCCAGATCTAGTTTCTGAGACACTAATGCAATTTATTTCATTGTTTTATATTCACAGTCTGCATTTTTTTAAACACAACACATTCCACATATGCAACAGCTTTTACTAGACTTATCTGGAAACAGTTTTTGACAGTGTAGCGAACTCAAAATACCTTGACAAGGCATTGTTTTGCCTTCATGAAGATAATTCAAGATAATATGCAACGGCTTCTGAAATCATATGCCTTATACACCAAGCGAGCAAAAGTTCATAAATTTTTTGTCTCACGGCTCTGTTACAATCTGAGGAAAACTATGAACACTTCCCAAACAATTCATGGTAATTCTTTTTCCATACAAATGTCAGGTCACAGACCCAGAGATACAAACCCTGGCAGAACGGTAGACATCTCTGTAAAGGGAATATTTAATATCTTCCCCTCTTCTTTCCCATAGCAATTAGCACAATGCTCTACAAAAAAAGGAGGGCTGTTCAAAAGATGTTGTTAACTGGCTCCCTTTGTGAGTATTCAATAGTGAAGACAATAAAATGAGATTGAGGTCAAAGCTGAATTCTACGATAAACACTAAATAACAGGAACAAGTGAATTTATTGCCCTGAGTAAAATGGCTAGACACAGAGGCAGCGGGAAGAATGTGGGCTCCTCAGCCAGACAGAACTGCATTTACATCCCAGCTCAGCAATTTACCAGGTAAGTGACCTTGATAAAGCAAGTCAAGTTATTGTCATTGAATCTCAGAGTCCTCCTAAATAAAATAGGAATAATACAAATGCATAGATTTTGCTCCGAATATTAAATGCGCAGTAATTCAGAAAGCTGACTACATGTTATAATCCCCTTGGATGCTTTTAAAAATACTGATGCTTATATAATATCTATATATATGATGTTTATATTTAAGAAATACTGATGCCAAGTCTTGCCCCTGTCTCAAGAGGTTCTGATCTAATTCACCTGGTGTGGGTCCTGAGCATCAGGGTTTTAAAATACTTCCTTGGTAAGTTTGGTACACATCCCAGGTTAAGAACCCACTGAGATAACTAATACATGTAAATACCATCTGAATGCCTGATTATTAATAGACCTTCAACAGATGTTATCTTGAGACTGCCTGAGTAAAAACACTACCAATTGCTAGTTGTGTGATTTGGAGCAAGTTCTTTCAATCATAAGGACTTTGATATGTCGATCTGAAAAACCAATGTAAGAAGCGTACCTGTCTAATCACAGGAAATAAGATACTCCATGTGCATTGTTACCATGGTGGTACATGCTCTGCATCTGATAAACATTAGCCATTGCTATTGTTATCATCACTGTTATTTGCACTTCCTTCCAGCCCCAGAACAAAGCTCAGTGACATGTGTGTTCTTCCAATATCCTGGCTGAAAAATAAACATTAGCACAAATGATTATGCCTTTCAACACAATTTTTAAAAAGATTACACTATCTTTATTTTTTTATTTTTCTACATGCCACCAAGTATTAATTATGCCTAATACTACAATTTGTTTTATAAAGTATTCTTATTCAAACTAGACAATGATTTGAGGTAACTAATTCAATTAACTGGTATTTTAAGTCAAAATTTCTTGATTTCCACTGTACTGGACCTAGTGATAATTAAACAAAAATAACAATTCAGTCAATGTATACAGCAACAAATTCCAGTAATACTCTTGTATCTAGGTCAACTTTCTTTGCTGAGTTGTATACAATAAATATTCTGAACTATAACTTTTGTTTTAATCAATACATGCTTTTTAAAGTTCCTCTTTACTCCTTAATAGTCTATTAAATTTGTTCTTCTTTGTAACAAATCGACTATTTAAAAATAGTCAATCTCATTTAATCCGCTACACAAATAATGAAATTCATTCGGAGAAAGTATAGTCCATCTCCCCATCTCTTTATCCTGCAGTTATATAAGTGACTTTTCATTTTGCTGTCCTTTTCTGTGCCTGTAAATGGTAAGTGGAATATTCTACTTTGATTTCTTGCTCTTCTCCTTATTTTTGGGACAGACTTCTTTAACTGTGTTTCTTGCTTTCTGTGTTGTTCTCTTTCGGAGTATGGTAATTTGCTCTGCTGTAATTACAAAGCCTGTCTGGATACACCAACTTCTGTGTGCAAAGCCTTCACCCTTAACACTATCTGGAAGGACAATTATTAGTCAGGTTCCTCATTAATTAGTCTGTAAAAAAGATTACCTGCTAACTTCCACAATGGTTGAACTAATTTACACTCCAACCAACAGTGTAAAAGCATTCCTATGTCTCAAAATAGGAATGAGATGGTATCTCATTGTGGTTTTGATTTGCATTTCTCTAACCATCAGTGATGATGAGCTTTTTTTCATACGCTTGTTGACAGTGTAGTGATTCCTCAAGGATCTAGAACTAGAAATACCATTTGACCTAGCAATCCCATTACTGGGTATATACCCAAAGGATTATAAATCATTCTACTATAAAGACATATGCACACATATGTTTATTGCAACATAACAACGTTTATTGCAACATGTTTATTGCACACACGTTTATTGCAACATAACAAAGTCTTTGCTTCACAATAGCAAAGACTTGGAACCAGCCCAAATGCCCATCAGTGATAGACTAGATAAAGAAAATGTACATATAAACTATGGAATACTATGCAGCCATAAAAAAAGGATGAGTTCATGTCTTTTGCAGGGACATGAATTAAGCTAGAAACCATCATTCTCAGCAAACTAACACAGGAAGAGAAAACCAAACACTGTATGTTCTCACTCATAAGTGGGAGTTGAACAATGAGAACACATGGACACAGGGAGGGGAACATCACACACTGGGGCCTGTTAGGGGGTGGGGAACTAGGGGAGGGATAGCAGGGGGGTGGGGGCTAGGGGAGGGATAGCATTAGAAGAAATACCTAATTTAGATGACAGGTTGATGGGTACAGCAAACCACCATGGAACACGTATACCTATGTAACAAACCTGCACATTCTGCACATGTACCCCAGAACTTAAAGTATAGTAACAAAGAAAAGAAAAGAAAGACAAGAATAAATAAAACATGCTTTCTTTTTGAAAGGAGTTTTTAAACCTAACACCACAGAACATACAAACAACTTACTAAGATATTATAAATGCTTTACTAGAAGTATCATCAAAATCTATGGGGGACATAAAGGGAGTGGGGTGTGGAAGAAGTCATAAAAGAAGCACTATGTGACTAATTATTCAAGATTGAGTAGAAAATAATCTGACAGAGGACAAAAGGAGAGGCAGAGAGAGAAAATAGTGTAAGTAAGACCCCTGACATTAAAGCTTGTAGAAATCCAGAATATGCTAACTTTGTTGGTAATTGATTGTCAAAATGAAAAATAAGGATTGGGAATAAGGATAATGTAGATGATTGTGGCAGCCATGAAAGTGCACATATGAATCACCCTACAAAAGAGAACCTGCTCTGAGGAGAGGCATTGGCTGACACTCTAGTTGCCACACCTTCAGGTTCTCTGCAGCATTCCACCCTTGCCAGGCTGTTCCTATTTGATGACAGAGCGTGGCCTAGGGCTGGGCAGGTAGAAAGAGTTGGGTCATTCCTGCCTAATATGAAGCCTCTCTTGATGGGCAGTCTATGCTCCCTATCAGCCTGGCTGAGACTTTCTCAGAGCTGCGCTGCCGGCTGAGGCTCTCCCTACCCACCCTTCATTCCTTTCTCTCTCCTTCCACAGGGGTCAGATCTGCCTCCTGGTCTAAAGCCCTCCCCCAACCATTGCTGTTCCCTCCTCCTTTATCCTTCTCAGAAATTTCCCCCGTGACGTCTATCATAATTCTAATTCTGTTTTAGCACTTGCTTTCTGGAGAAATAGAACTGATATAGTGCTAAAACTGATGAGCTTTTGTTTGTTCTTAAGATAGTTTTAGTTGAAATAAAAAAATTGAACCATAGTATCCCAGTTGAGATATTGGCAAGAAAGATCCCATTTTAGCAGTACTTTTAGTTTGAGCTGTGTTATGCAACAGATATTGACAGACACATAACTGTATAATGAGAACTGGGTTTCAGAGGCTTCCCTAGCACACATGGAGGGAAATTCTTCTTTTGGTTAATTCAGGGAAATATTTTGATGAAAATAGCCTTAGGTTTTTTCTATTAAGAGCATCTGGGTTACTTGGCTTCTCTCTGGAGCTAGTCTCTCCTTGCTTGCTTCTCACGATGGACAGTGTTGTGATTGATGCAAAGAGGCAAACAGTCACTGCTAGAGAATGTCAATTTTATTTCATGGCAAAAGTCATAGAAATTTATGGAGATGGTTACATAAAGCAGTAAATAACACAGCATGCTCTCGGACAGAGGTACAACATCCTAAGACCACCATCCTGCCTGCCATTCTGGAGACTGGCTTTGTGCCAGCCTGCTCACCAGATGCAATTTACATGTGCATTGACTTCCAGTATCAATGCCCTTAGAACTGCCAGGAAATTCTATTTTTTCCAAATCAATTTATTCTCCCATTCTCTTAGATGATTATTTTCAGGTCCTTTTCACTTTCCACAAACCACCAATATCTCCTGCCTTTTCTTGTTTGCAGTGGATGGTTTTGCTTTTTATTTCACTGGGGAAATAGAAGCATTCAAAAGTGAACATTGATATCTTTCCACCAAATTCATCTTCAGTTTCCTATATCTGAGTCTTTCTTCTACATCTTCCTTGTGTAACAAAAATTAGCTATTTATCATCTTGTATAAGGCCAAACCCTTGTGCATGGAATCTCATTTTTTACTACTTATTCAAAAACAGGGGTCCTGGATGTGTCCTCCTTTCTCTTTCATCATCAGGTTTTCCCTCTCCACTGGATCAGTCTTCTCAGCATGCAGATATACCATGTTTCTCTCTCTTAGTTGCCCATACCACTTTTTATGGCCATTTGTAACAAAACTTCCAGGTAGACTTTTCTTATTTACTCTCTTTACTTCTCTTAGTTTTGCTTGAGCTCACTCTGATCAGATTTTCATCCCCATCAGTCCACCAAAACTTTTTTGTCAAGGTCAACAATGACTTTTCTATTGCCAAATCCAATGCTCATTTCTCATTTTTCATCTTATTGGATTTGTCATCTGCATACAATGGAGGTGATTACTCTCTCCTATGTGAAATACTTTTTTCACTTTGCTTTTGGGATGCTATTCTCTTGATTCTCTTCCTTCTCTGATGGTGTTAAATAAAATAACATCTTTACAGGAACTTTCTATTTCCATTCACATGATGAAATGCATCATGACATATTACACATATATTTATCTGATATTTGTCTGTGTCTTCTGATTCTAAAATGTAAACTCTCTGAGAGCAGCAATTTGTGCATTATATACTGCTGTGTCCCTAACACCTAGAGTAGTTCCTGCCATGTATTCAATGTCAAATAAGTATTTGCTGAATAAATTGATGAAAGTAACTCCAATATGATCATGAAGATTTTCTTCAAGTCTGAGTCAAGTGGATGATACTTCTTTAGGGCCATCCCCTTAGCACTCCCAGCTTTATTTCTGATCAAGTTCCATTTCTGTACTATATGAAAAAAAAAAGCCGAAGTCATATTGGCATGCTTAGGATTCAGAGAGCCAGAAATTTTTTGCTTAAAATATACATAAAAGTCTCATTTTATAAAGGAATGAGTTTTGGAAGTCAGCCGTTAAGATAAAAATTCCCTATAGTCAAAAATATCCTTGAAAGACCCTTAAATCAACCATAAAGTATGGTACATCTGGTTCTGAATGTACAATTTTTTACATTAATTGATATGCACACAAGACTTTGCAAGCCATTGAGCTATACTAAAAAAAGGAACAAAATGAAAGTCAGTGTCCATATGTCTGACATCCAAACCAATTTTTCTTTAAAGTAAATAGCAAATCGCTCACTGCAAATAAGAGATGGGCAGACATTTCTGATGCTCTTTTGCTTCCTGCAGGCTTTATTTCATTTTATTATAATATTAAGCCTCTATCAGCATACTGCATAGTATTAGATTTGCTTTTTTTTTGAGACGGATTTTCGCTCTTGTTGCCCAGGCTAGACTGGAGTACAATGGTGTGATCTCAGCTCACTGCAACTTCTGCCTCCCAGGTTCAAGCAATTCTCCTGTCTCAGCCTCCTGAGTAGCTGGGACTACAGGCACACACCACCATGCCCAGCTAATTATTGTATTTTTTTGGTAGAGACAGGGTTTCACCATATTGACCAGGATGGTCTCCATCTCTTGACCTCGTGATCTGCCCACTTCAGCTTCCCAAAGTGCTGAGATTACAGGTGTGAGCCACCACACCCAGCCAGATTTGCTTATTGTTTTGTTGATTAAACAAGATATATTTGGATAAGCAACCAGCAAAAGGTCTGACACATAGTAGAAACTCAGAAAATATTTGTTAGACTTTAATCAAAGTCTTATCAGTTCAGAGCTGTACAGAGACATAGAGAAGAACCTAATCCTTGCTAATGAGTTACTGCTGCAACCCCAATGAACAGATAGTATTCATGTTCTTGGGTATAGGCTTCATGGAACCACCTTTTGGGTGGAATTGAAGAAAGAGGGGCTTGAAATTGGTATGTAGCTAATTGCATGAACTGAATTATTCCACTTGTCATGAAGAAAAAGTAGTATTTGAAATAATTAAACCAACTTAACTACAAATACATTTTGATTTATTAAAATTATCTTTCTCAATGACACAAACCGTTGAGACAGAAATAATTAATTTATGCCCTACCTCCCCTCTACAAGCCCCACTCTGACAGCTTGAAATTAGAAAAGGAGAAATACGAGTTTGAACAGGGGTGCTGATGGCACTATGCAAAACTAGTGTCTAGTCAAAGTTACAGCTAGTACTATGTTCCCATTCAAAGAAGGAGACCTTCAGCTTGTTTCTCAACATTACTCTGACATATTTTTAATCATTGGCTAGCCCTGTGAACTATGGTCCATGAAATTTCTTCACAATCATCTGCTCCTCGGATGTTACTGCTTTTCTGTGTTTTCCTCATTTCCTGAAACTGTCTTTAGGCAGATGTTCAGTACAAAGTTCATAAGGGGAAAATCACAGATTTCCCAATAACGGATAAGACAATTAAGATTGTTGTTGTTGTTGTTTTTAGGAGATGAGGTCTTGCTATGCTGCCCAGGTTGAAGTGTAGTGGCTATTCAGTCATGATCATAAGTCCACTGCAGCCTCAAAATCCTGAGTTCTAGCACTCCTCTCTCCTTGGCCTCCTTAGTATCTGGGACCACAGGCATGTGCCACTGCATCTGACACTCTGGGGCTGGGGCTCGACCATCTGCATTTCAACAAGCCCTCTATGTGATTTTGACATAGGCTATGGTGGCATAGGCAATGCTATCATTGCCATTGTATATGCAAGGGAAGAAGGGCTGTTACACTGAACAAAGTATGGTAAAGCCATAGGTCTGGCAAGTTATAAATGCAGGTTGCAAGCTTGCACAGTCTGATTCCAGACAAAATAGAAATGTTATAAAACTGACTCCTTGGTGTTCAGTCATTAAAAAAATCCTACACTTGGAGGATGGGATTTGTGATTATGTTATTTTACTTTAGCCCCAAATGCTCAAATTAATATACATCTGTTTGAGTCAGTTCCTGGAAATAGGCTCTAAGGTGGAGATTTACCTGCAGGAAGTTCACAAGGGAGTATCCATGGCATCAACACTGTGGGACGTGAGAGAAGTTACCAGAAGCACACTGTTCCAGGAGACACGGAATTACCCAGGGCCAAGGTGACTACAAGATATTCTAAATTTCTGGGAGAGGATCATAGGAAAGAGCCTTCAGTTGACAGTACTCCCAGCAGCTGGGAGAATGAGTGCTTCAGTCCTGAGGCAGACAAACTGGAAGATTCTGGTAGCACACCATAGTATCCACCACAACATTGCCTCCCAACAGTGACTTTTTTTTTTAAGCATTTGGTGTAGCTGCTTAATGTGACTGAAGCATTTCAGTAGGTCAGGGAGAATTGAAGTTGGGCTCAGCTAGCTTTTCTGCAGTGTTTTCAGAAAGAAGGAACAAAAGCTTGGCAAAGTTGACACTTATGAGTGAGAGTTGATGCTACAAAAGTGAACTGAAAAGGGGCTGAAGACTTTGGGGACAATGACAAGGGAAAATGAGTAGTAGGATTAAAATAAAAAACAAAAACATACATGGAGTGATTAAAGAGCAGAGAGAAAGCACATGGGACCAAGAGTTCTGGAAATCAGGAGGTCTCTCAAAGTCAAATGTTTCTCAGAAGCCCCCAAACAGGCTGTTGTTATAGGCAGGTGGGAAGTCATCTGGGGCCCTTGCACAGTAGTGCCAGCAGGATAGCAGCAGTTGAATAAAGAATGGAAGTAAATCAAAGATTGCCCTTTAACTTAAGGGAAAATCCACTATTTGCAAACACTTGCTCTTTGTTTTCTTACAAGACAAAGACTTGTATTATTCTGTCTGGAAACCTCTCATCAATAGGGCATAATAAGCTAGTGTAAATAAAACCTCTTGGCAAATAATTTTGTCTTGCCGTTTAGTTCTGTCGTTAAGCCAGTGTCCTAGGACTACCTCATCATAATGTGTAAGGAAGTCGGTTTGTCTTCTTCTTTTCCTCCACTTTCTCTTTTTCTTTCTCTCTTTCTTTTTTTCCTCTTTCTTTCTTTCTCTTTCTTCTTTCTCTTTCTTTCCTCCTCCTCCTTCTTTGTCCTCTCCTCCTCCTCCTTCTCCTCCTCCTCCTCTTCCTTCTCTTCTTTTTCCTCTCCTTCTTCTTCTTTTTATCATTGCCATTTGAGGTTAAGGCCCCAAAATGATACAGGTTAATAATGATATACCAACTTATTTCTTACATTTAGAACTCCTAAATCTGAATTCAGAGAGAATTTAGGTGACCAATTTATTTATATAAACTTAAGTAAAATAAAAATTACTTATGTGAAGAATTTTTGTAATATCTATCAAGTTAAACACATGCATTTATTGCTATTTTTTCTTCAAAGTTACTAAGCCATCAGTAAAGGGGAAAAAAGAGTTATTTTACAAAAAGATGAAGACAATAGAGAGGAAACAGCAGTGAAGAAGTGCAAACCAGAAAGCAAATTAAGCAAGTGGAAACGGTCCTAACAGATCAGAGAAAGCTGATGTCTTAGACTATAGTGCAGGAAACTCAGAAGCAAATGGAGTCCAACAACAGAAGCTCAAAAAGGCTAATGAGTGGGATCAGATGGAAAGTAGGTGTAGTAAAAAGGAGACTTGATTGATTGGTTGCATAAGCAGCCCTTAAATGAATTTCACATCCTCTCCCTGGTCTGTGATGAACACCAGATATTTCACTCTGTGAAGAACTTAAACCTGAAGACTCTGCCCTCAGGGACACCAGACATTGTGGAGGATTGGTCACAAACTCAAAATTTGAGAAAAGGGAGAAAAATATGAGCATCTGAACTTAGAGCCTCCTTAATTCCCTTTCCAATTCAAGACTGAGAAATATGGCACAGAGAAACCAAGGAAAGAAAGAAAAGGAAGGAAGGAAGGAAGGTAGGAAGGAAAAGAAAGGAAGGAAGGAAGGAAAAGAAAGGAAGAAAGAAGAAAGAAAAGAAGGAAGGAAGGAAGGAAGGAAGGAAGGAAGGAAGGAAGGAAGGAAGGAAGGAAGGAAGGAAGGAAGGAAGGAAGGAAGGAAAGATAGATTACATCCAGGGACATTAAAAAAAAGTTTTATAGTTTTATAAGAAATGAAATACAAGCATGGCAATACATAGCTCAATTGCTAAACTTGTAATAATAACACAACACAGAATGTTTATCTTTCCAAAGAATAAAGAGAATGAAAAGTTACTAATTGGGAGGTGTGTGTCTGAAAGTTGAGATATGTGTGAGATCAGAATCCATTTCCCCAAATCATGAAGGATTGTTGAATTTAAGGAGAGATACAGGAAAGCTCTCTGCCCTCCCTTTGTTTTCCTAAAATTAATACCTAGGTGTACAAAGACTAAAGGTATCCTTCCCCCTTCTCTACCAGGGAGAACAAAGGTTAACCACTGAAAACATCTTGAATGCTTGTTGGCTTGTAGATGGTATTAGAGAAATCTACATTAACACTCTTTAATAACTAGCCTTTATCTGCTATTTTTTTTTGCCTTCCCCCAAGTTGCTGCCTGCAGAGACACAACATCCTTTTCCCTTATCTTGGGGCTTCTCAAAAATTGACTATTTTTTGTTGAAGATTCTATATAAGCTGGAATTCAAAGCTACCTCTTTGAGAACCACTCAATCCCTGGTGTCTCCCATGTATATATGAAATATACATGTTAATATACTTCTGCTTGTTTTTCTCTTATTTATTTTTGAGACAGGGTCTTGCTCTGTTACCTAGACTGGAGTGCAGTGATGCAATTGCAGCTCACTGCATCCTCTCCTTCCTGGGCTCAAGTGATCCTCTCACCTCAGGTTCCTGAGTAACTGGAACAGCAGGTACACAGCACCACACCTGGCTAATTTTTGTATTATTTGTAGAGATGGGGTTTCGCCTTGTGGCCCAGGCTGGTCTCAAACTCCTGGGCTCAAGCAATCTGCCTGTCTCAGCCTCCAAAAGTGCTGGGATTACAGGCATGAGCCCCTGCACTCAGCTGTTTTTCTCTTTTTCTCTTGTTAATCATCTTTTTTTTTTACAGAGGTCCACTACAACTAAGAACCTATGAGTTTTTAAAATAATTATTATTCTTTATCCTGCAGGTGGAAAAGGAGTATCTAAGAGAGCTGAGTCTTACTTTTCTATAGTAAAATTCAAGAGATAATATTGAAAATAGAAAACAAAATCAGGAAGTAGAAATTTGGATACTGTATACCTGAACAGAAAGAGCCAAAGTATTTAAAAGTGGCAGCCTCCCAAGAGCAGTTAATAGCTTGTGAGGGATTGGAAAGGATTTGCAGTTTTCTTCATAAACTTTATAGAAATGTTTCTCTTTTAAAACTCTGTACATGTAAAATTGTTTAATGTACATGTATCATGTTTAAGATAATTTTATGTACACCCAAATAATTTTAAATGACCACCTATGGCCTCTTCTGTGAATGAGTTGTGGAAAATATATGGCCTTTTAAGTAGTTTTTCTTTTTAATTAATGAAGTAATCTTTGCATGTACCAAGGGTATGATACATTACTTACCCACTGGAGTGTATTGTGCCTGCTATAAAAGTCTTTATAAAAATGAGGGCAGAAAATTAGGCCTTTAAATTACAAAGACTTCAGGTGATTATGGCTAGGAAAACAAGCCCGCGTATGGAGATGGTAGCAGGGAGGGCCATTTTCTGTTTATAGTCAATTGGAAACTGACAGTATTGTCATATGAGGCAGGCAACTGTGTTTGATTTACTTCAGATATATGATGGCAGAATTCCTTTTTGTCCCAAATAAATGACTCAGATAAGACAGATCAATACTGTAGTATACATATAAGTGAATTTCTCCTTGATCATTGTGTACTTGATTACTCTGAGTTCAACTTACATTTTACCTAAATTTCATTACTCAATCACTGCTGATATTAAAGTGAGCATTTTCAATATAGAAAAAGTAATTCTAATGAACTGTATTTCACAATTTGACTGTGTGACTTTACAGAGTCCAAGATTTTGCAAATCATAAAAAAAATCTATCACTTAATATCATTCTTCAGCATAAGCAATTATCTTGTTTTAATGAGTCTCTGTGAATTATTATTTAAATTAACTTTAGCATATTTAATATATCACCTAATTTTCATTTTTAATAATATTTTATATATGAGAAAAGCGCTTTTCCTCTGTAAATTCTAAATGTTTGTGAATTTGGTGACTTGAATGAAGATTATATGTGTCATTGAGGGTATTATATTTCAAGATACCCAGTTATTCCCCACTTTGCTGTTTCTTTTAGTATGACAAAAGAAAAAAGTTTAATTTAGTATGAATTAAACTTTTCTTGCCCTCATGGGGCATATGGTCTGTGATATGGTTTAGTTATGTCCCCACCCAAGTCTCATCTTGAATTGTCATTTCCACAATCCCTATGTGTCATGGGAGGGACCCAGTGGGAGTTAATTGAGTCATAGGGGAAGTTACCTTAATGCTGCTGTTCTTGTGATAGTGAGTTCTCACAAGATCTGATGGTTTTATAAGGGGCTTTTCCCCCTTTTGTTTTGCACTTCTCCTTACTGCCATCATGTGAAGAAGGATGTGTTTGCTTCTCCTTCTGCCATGATTGTTAGTTTCCTGAGGGCTCCCCAGTCATGCAGAACTGTGAGTCAATTAAACCTCTTTCCTTTATAAATTACCCAGTCTCGGGCAGTCCTTTATAGCAGCATGAGAATGAACTAATACAGTCTGAATGAAAAGATTCAGTGTGTAAGATGTATATATATTTACATATAACAGAAATTGTTGTGTGCTTCAAGAGATATCGATTTAATTGTGAGTTCAGTCACTTTCAAAGTGAAATTTAAGTCAGATACTGAAGAGCGTTTATTTTTTTATTTGACATTGATTAATGCATAGATCTTAGAGACCAAAGTTGCCCCTCACACTCCAAAATGGGCTTTCAACACTTGAAAGTTAGGGCTAGGCCAGAGAAGTTGAGACTTTGACCTGAAAAATGAGATCTCCTCCATAGGATGTGGATGAGGAGCTTATGGATAGGTCCATATGTATGGAAGAGAGGAGGCCAATCAGGCAGGCAAACATGAGGTTGGGTGGCAGGAGATACTGGAGCCAAGTGCTTGGGGCAGGGAGACAGCAATGGGAAGCACAGAAGATAGGCAGCTAATGGTGTCTGAAGATTTACCAAAGCAGATCTGGGACAAAAGGTGGGCTAAGATTCAAAACTGAAAAAGAGGCAGCAGGGGCCAGGAAGGAAGCCACCTCTTAATCACAGGGCTGGAGTCCCCAGGCAAGGCCACAACTACTAGGATGACTGAGGAAAACATAAGTAAGCCTCAGCCTTGAGAGAGCAGTGGTCCACGCTGCAGTGAAAAGACCTTAGGCCCTGGTGCAGATTGCCTTGAATTTCAATCCTAGCACCATCACTTGGTTAATTAAATGTAAAACACATGGGGCATAGCAGTGCCTCAATAAATTAAAGTTAGAGTAGTCATCATCATCAATATTTTTATAAAAACAGAGACTCAGGCTCAGAATGGTGGCAAAAGGTCAGAGAAGGACTCATAGTAAGTCTTATAGCAGAGTTTCTAAGAATTGAATTAGAATTCCTTAAATTTTTCCCCAATGTGTTACCTATGTGGCTACAGTTTCTTTGGATGTATAATTGAGCTCACAGAGTCTACTGCACAGGCTGATTATGAAGATTATATCAATATATTGACACGTATGTAAACAGCTCAGTGCAATGTCTGATAAATTGTGCTTAATGAAAAGAAGCTGTTACTATTGTTGTTATTAGCTCTGGTGGAATAATGCACAGTAAAATGCCATTCAAACTGAGAATGAGCCAGTCTTTCCTTCTCTTTATTTGAAAGTTCAAGCGAAAGACTTTGTGGTAGAGGGATCTCCATCTCGTCTTTATATACATTCATACAGCATACATGAGGTTAAGCCTCAAAACCCAAAACCTGGGATAAGCTGAGCTTACAGGTAAGGCTCGAGTTGATCTCTCTCCCTAGGAAAAGGAGGCTCATGGGAACAGAAAAAGGGCAAGTGGGTCACACATCCACAGACAATCTCTTGAAAAAACCCTCAGTTAGCTACTGGATTTTTTCAGGTTTCAAGTAAAAAGTCCACCAATGACAAATCCATTTTTGTCAATACTTTTGATTTAAAATGGAGAATTATAGTCAATGGTTTGATGAGCTAGCAACCACTCAGTGTCTACCTTCCTGGCAAACTGTCTCTAGCAAACCCTGCTCTGGGTTCTCATAGAGGAATGGCACTCTTCCTCATGAAAGCTAGTTGGCAAATCTACAAGTGTAATAAACTTGTTGGATATTCTTGGGAGTGGAGCCAGGAGAATGCTATGGAAGTTGGAAACGTGGAAATATTCTTCCTTCCATCTATGAAAATTTCCTAAATAGCACAGATACCCAGAAGAAAAGGTTGACTTAAAAGCTCTATATGGGGGATAATAGATACTCCATGAAAATTGTGACACTTAAAATACAAATATATTTTAGGCTCTTTCAATTCAAAGGAAGCATGTAATGATGTTGATTCAAGGGACTCACAGGATTTACTTAATTCATTTCAAACCTTTCTTTACCATCTTGTGTCAGGCATTGAGCTAGAAGGTATGCACCAAGAAATAACAATGTTGTTCTCAAACAGAAGACAAACAATTATGCTAGAGGTGCTATCATATAGGTATGAAACAGATGTGATGGAACTCACAGGAGAGACATTTAATCCAAATAGGGGTGTGGGGTGGTGAGTGAAGACTTTCTCCATGAGGTGACACTTGGATTTTCAAAGGACAACTAGCAAGGAGCCAGCTAAGAAATGAACTGAAAGGGGACCTGTGAGCACATTTACATCAAGATGAGTCTCAAGCAATCTACTGAGAGGTAGAGGCATGGCACAGTCCAAGAAGCATTGGAGCCATGCGTCTGGAGCATGGGAAGCAGTAAGTAATTGCAAGGGTATAGAGTAGGCCATGGTGACTTTTACATGTCAGACTGAAGAGTTTGAAAAATTTCCCAAAAGTTGAAAGTAGATATGGAAAGAATTTCCATGAAGACGTGGTATTATCAGGATTATATTTTAAAAAGACTACTCTGTCCTATAGTAGCTCATAGTTGATCAGCACTGAAATGGTTTCTTAATTTCCTGGAATCTGTAAATATCTATGATTGTAGATGTGCTAAAATTTGTAAATGTTTTGGTCTTGATTTTTAAAAATTTGCATCATGCCTTTTCCACATGTAGTACATACCAGTCACAATTCTCATGGGACACATCATTGTTTGCAACAATGGGGAATGTTTTAAATGTCCTTATTTCTGATGAAGATCACATTTAATTAGAATTTAAGTCAATTATGAGTTACAGATTCAGATTTTTTCCTTTGAAAGCAGTTTTTGTTAGATGAGGAACCCATGAGGACACGAGCTTTTTTGCCTGAGGTTGGTTTGCCTAGAAAAAGACCCTGAGACAAGAATTCAAGTACAGATAGTTTATTTGAGAGGAAAATCCAATAAAACAGTTAAAGAGGAGTGAGAGCAAGAAAAGAAGGTAACCAATAAATGGTACATTATTGTAATGGTAATTTTATGCATCAAGTTAACTAGTCAAGTTAACTAGGCTATAGTCCTCAGTTATCAAACACTAACTTAGCTGGTGCTGTGAAGGTGTTTTATAGATGTAGTTACTACCTATGATTAGATGATTCTAAGAAAAGGAGATTATCCTAAATAATCTGGGTGGGCCTAGCTCAGTCAGTTGAAGATCTTAAGAGTAAAGAGAAATATCCCTGAAGAAGAAGAAATTCCACCTGTGGACAGGAGAGTCCTTCTGGCTGAGAGTCCCAGCCTACCCTTCCTGTTGGACCACCCTGTGAATTTCGGCTTTGCAAAGCTCCACAATCAGGTTAATCAATTCATTACAATAAATCTCTCTCTCTCTCTCTCTCTCTCTCTCTCTCTCTCATCTATCCATCCATCCATCCATCTTACTGGTTTTGCATCTCTGGTGGAATCTTGACTGATACAATTATTAAGCCAGTTTCCACAGTGGACAACCAGAACTTAATCATGTGAGGTATTCTGAAAGTCAGTGTAGCATACGTCTTTCAGAATTATTCTGCTCCGGGGTGATGGTGCTGGGATATTCATATACCAGCTCTCATCAATTATTGGTTATAGCTGCTTTCAGGGGATCTTAGTTCCCTGGCACTGCCACCCTGCCTGGCTATCAGGCAGAGAGGGCTCTGGAGGTCAAAGAGACTTCTCGGGCAAAATGTTGAAGGTGCTAACAATAAGAAATGTGACTGCATATAGGGAAATGGTAAATTCTGAGGACATAGAGGAGTTCAAGCAACATATCTACTATATTTCATAGGGGAGTAAAGTTTCGTAAAGGGGAATTTGTGGTACAAAATTATAAAATATAAAGAAAAATGCTTCCACTTCAAAATGTTAATATGCCCTCCCTGGTGCAGTGACTCACGCCTATAATTTCAGCACTTTGGGAGGCCAATGTGGGTGTATCATTTGAGTCCAGGAGTTTGAGATCAGCCTGGCCAACCTGGAAAAAACCCATCTCTACTGAAAATACAAAAATTAGCCAGGTGTGGTGGTGCAAACCTATAATCCCAGCTACTCAGGAGGCTGAGGTATGAGAATTGCTTGAACCTTGGAGGCAGAGATTGCAGTGAGCCAAGATTGCACCATTGCACTCAAGCCTGAGTGACAGAGTGACACACTGTCTTGATAATAATAATAGTCTACAAAGAGAATAAAATACCTAGGAATACAACTAATAAGGAATGTAAAGGACCTCTTCAAGGAGAACTACAAACCACTGCTCAATGAAATAAGAGAGGATATAAACAGATGGAGGAACATTCCATGTTCATGGTTAGGAAGAATCAATATCATGAAAATGGCCATACTGTCCAAAGTAATTTACAGATTCAACACTATCCCCATCAAGCTACCAATGACCTTGTTCACAGAACTGGAAAAAAAACACATTAAACTTCATACGGAACCAAAAGAGAGCCTGCATAGCCAAGTCAATTCTAAGCAAAAAGAACACAGTGGGAGGCATCACACTACTGGACTTCAAACTGTACTACAAGGCTACAGTAATCAAAACAGCATGGCACTGGTACCAAAACAGAGATATAGACCAATGGAACAGAACAGAGGCCTCGGAGGCAACACAACTTATCTACAACCATCCAATTTTTGACAAACCTGACAAAAACAAGCAATGGGGAAAGGATTCCCTGTTTAATAAATGGTGTTGGGAAAACTGGCTAGTCATGTGCAGAAAGCAGAAACTGGACCCCTTCCTGACACCTTATACTAAAATTAACTCCATATGG
>CAUYOR010035625.1:0-18976 GCA_963573925.1 Callimico goeldii | reverse complement strand
AAAGGGAATGGAGGCAGAGGCTGCAGTTTTAAACAGGGTGATCCAGGAGGGTCTCACCAAAAGCGGTGGCTCAAGCCTGTAATCCCAGCACTTTGGGAGGCCGAGGCGGGTGGATCACGAGGTCAAGAGATCGCGACCATCTTGGTCCACATGGTGAAACCCCGTCTCTACTAAAAATACAAAAAATTAGCTGGGCATGGTGGCGCATGCCTGTAATCCCAGCTACTCGGGAGGCTGAGGCAGGAGAATTGCCTGAACCCAGGAGATGGAGGTTGCAGTGAGCCGAGATCGCGCCATTGCACTCCAGCCTGGGTAACAAGAGCAAAACTCTGTCTCAAAAAAAAAACAACAACAACAAAAACAAAAACAAAAAAGAAAAATTCCAGGTGGGAGTAGCTGGTTTGTTTCTGGCAGGGGCGTAGACTGTTGAATAAATAGTCACCTGCTCACTGACCACAAAATGCTTCCCCCTCACCGTCTGAACTCCTAGGACTGGCCGTGAGTCCTGCTATTGGGAGAAGCATTTCTGGAGTTCCTCCCCGGGATCGTTCCAGCATGGGGAATCATAAAGGAAGCGAGGAGAGGGCCCTGTCCTTCTCCTGCGTGTGCCCTGATGCTCAGACATTACATCTAACCACTGCTGCTTAGGTCATGGGCTAAGGAACGCCAGTGACTTTGGGGTGAAATGGATAGTCCCTGGAAGTGAGTCTGATGACATCCGCCTTCGTCTTCATTCCCTGGATTGCTTTATTAGTTATCTAGGGCTTCCAAAGCAAAGCGCCACAAACTGGGCATCTTAAAACGGAAATGTGTTCTCTCGCGGTTCTGGAGGTCCGACATCTGAAATCAGGGTGTCAGCAGGGCCACGCTCCCTCTGAAGGCTCCAGGGAAGGACCCTTCCTGGCCTCTTTCTAGCTTCTGGTGGTTTCTGGGGGTGTACCCCTGGCTGGTAGACACATCGCCCCAATTTCTGCCTCTGTTGGTACATGGTCTTCTCTGTGTGTCCCTTGACCTCTGTGTTCCTCTCATTAGGACGTAAGTCATGTTGGATTTAAGACCTACCTCCAATCCAGTATCATCCCATCTTAACTTACTGCATCTGCAAAAACCCCGTTTACAAATAAGTTCACGTTCTGAAGTTCCAGAATAACTGAATGAATGAATTCATTCGCTGAGTGGATTTTTGGAGGGCGCTCTTCATTTCACCATCATTCCCTTTAAAACACTTCATTTATGACTTCCCTGTTGGTTTCTCACTCAGCTTCCTTTCTGGACAGATGCCAGCCCTGCCATTCCGGCTGATTCAGTTGCTTTGCCCAGCAACCGAGGAACCAGGCCCGCCCAGCCCTTCCATCCTCCGAGCAGCACCGGCCAGCTGAGCAGGACACCAGAACATGGCAGCGGTGGCCCATGGGATGCGATGAGGCCTCAAAAATGGATGCATCTGGAGACCTGACCTCCTCCTCCTCTTTGTACTGGCCCAACTCCAAAGCCTCTGGTAAAACACAAAGGAGCACTTGGTGACATTGAGCCCATTGATGGGAAAGACACATTCCTTTCCTGGCCAGAGAATGTTTTGATTCCTCTGATAGAACCTGGCTCACAAAAGATGAGGGGACAATATGTGGATCCGCCAGACAATGAGAAGCAGCTCAGTGCTGGTTCCTCACAAGTGTCTTCTCCTAGCGCCCTACCTAGGAACTCACTCTGGGCAGGAGAGCAGGAGAAGTCAGGGACATTCTGAGGCGCTCCACAAGGAGCATGAGTGACCTCACATTTAAATGCTGCCTTCTCTCCGTGCTACACCCTCTTAGGCCTAGAGTAAGAGTGTCCTGGAAGGCTCAGCTCAGATTTTCATGGGGAAGGTCTTCCTTAGGTCAAGAGCCACTGTAGGATGGGAAACTATTTCTACAGTCACCCACCCCTCCACACCCTTCCACTTGTTCCCACACACTGTGCATACAACCATGAGCCAGTCCTGCCCCTGTAAACACTGCTTTTGGGTTTGGAGCCAGACATGCCGGCCCCCAGCAGCTAGGAGTGCAGCTGTTTAGAGGAACAGCTTGAAGCAGCTCAGTTTCTGGGTCCCAGGTAGTGTAACAACAAGACACTTGAAATTCTCAGAGAAAAACCGGACCCCATGCAAAACCTCCCAGTGGGTGAAGCCTCTTCTCAGCCTCCTCCCTCTGTGCATCTTTTTCCTTCCTTGGAGATTGTTCCCCTCTCCTGTCCCTGTTCAGATCCTGACACCCCCACAGGCTCTTCCATGCTCCTCTTTGCCAAAGCTGGTTAAAGGAGAACATTCGCTGTCACTCATTATTCACAGCCTGGTTTAGTTTTGAGTGCACTTACCTTGGTCTTTCTCTCAAAGGCTGTGGAGTCGGGGACCATCACAGGGGAGAGGGATGAAGGGGAGAGGGAGGCTCTCTGGGTTGTTATCCATGGCCAGGAGGCAGACAGCCTTTCCCATTACTAGGTCAGCTCTGCCTAGAGGCCTTGAGCAGTTTCTCACCCAGCGTCGGTCTCCCTGAGATGTGCTTGGCAGTCTGTCTGGAAGGAGGCCTGTGGTGTTTCCTCACAGGGGGCCCCTGTGTGGTTGAAAGTCCAGGACCTCTTTAATCAAGTTGCCTGGTGCTTCCTGAATGCCCAGGGGAGAGGCGGAAGCTGACAGAAGGATGGAGATTGTAGAGATCTCGCAGAGAGACGCCAGGTGGGGCTCACAGCTGCCCAGGGATGATCAGGCTTCCCTGCCTCACACCTCTCCTGTGTCTTGGTGGTTTGCAGTAGGGGCCGACCTGCTGGAAAAGAATCTTGCTGAGATCCAGAACCTGCGCCAGCGCCTGGAGGAGTCCGTCACCGTCAATGACCGCCCGAGGGAGAGGCTCCAGCATGTGCTCAGCCATGGTGGCCAAGGGAAAGGTAGGAAGGCAGACATTTTATTTTCTGTTCACATCTAGGGAGTCTCTAAAGGGCCTATAGCTCCTAGGGGCAGAGTTTCACAGTTTCAAAGCACGTTGCTGTGCCTGATTTCACTTGTTCCTTACTGTCAGCCCAGACAGGGAGGCAGGAAGGGTACTACTGTTCCCACTGAGTGGTTTCCCCAAGCAGGGATCGGTCTCCTTCTCAGACTATGTGCGGTGATGCCATTCTTATACGTCCTTATACAGCCTGGTGCTGCACTTGGGCTTGTGGCCTGGCTGGCGAGTGGTAGCACCAAGGCTTCCATGGTGCCCACTTCAGCAGAGTGAGGGTGACCTTCTGCATTTATGCCGTGACTAGGTATCACCTGTCTCTTCTCTTGTGCTAATAACCCTTATTCCCACACTCTTCCTCCTGGATGCTCTCACTTGGAGGCCAATCCTTCCACACCCCTTCTTCTTCCGTGTTAAGGCCAGAAGAATGATGACCTCCCACATCACAACAGAAGCCAGTTGGGGAAAGACCCTGATCCGTACCTGAAGCCGGAGCGTGTGAGAGTGTGTGGCCTGCTGTGGGTGCCCGGCACAACCTGAGCCTGAGCCATAGTGCACTGTCATCCCAGTGCATGGGGACGCCAGTTTCTGCTGGGATGAGACTAAAACTTTAGTGGGTGCAGGAAAGTACATCTTTGAAAGTTTCTGTTCCCTAAATGTGTGACCCGGCTGGGTTGTTTGTCTTCCCTGGGAAGTAGCTACCTCCATGTTTTATGGGGAGGACCTGTACTCCACATCCTACCTCTGCAACAGGAAAAGGACCTCAGGGAAGCAAACTGGAATTTTCAGCCTCCCAGAAGGAAAAAAGTCAAAGCTGAGGTCACTTCCATATTTCTTTCTTTCTGCAGCAGTGCCAGTTGCAGAAGCAAAGAGAAGCAGGCAGCACAAAAATTGACCGGATCCACACAGCCTAAAACTATAATCGTGTATTCTCAATCTAGATGAGGCTGCTGCTTACGGGATCTCACCTACATGTTCGCAGACTCCTGGCTCCAGGAGTAAATAGTTCTGGAAAATCTACATGTAATGTACAAGTTCCTTTCCCAATCTGCAGATAATCAGAGAGCTGCCGGGTGTCAACTAGAAAGCAGCTTGGTGTCTCTCTTCCTGTCTCCCACTCTCAGCCGAGAGGGAGTAGGAGGGGGAAGGATATCAGTTTCCGTTTGGTAAAATCAGTGAATTCCCTGAATCCATCCAGACTTCATTGCAGCCCTGCCTCTCCCTCCTAGGACTGCACAGTCCGCTCTAGCCCCTCATTCGTACACTCAGAGTCACTCTTCTGGCTCTGGTGAGGACATCCTGTGACATGAAGCCTAGAGGGTCTAGAAGAATGTTCTCCAGAACTTCTCCAGCCCTATCCAACAGAATTCTTGGGTGGGAACTTAGAGGCATTGGATAGTATCTTTAAATGAAGAGATCAAATTAACAAATTATTTTTAAAACTAGTGTTTATATTTATTTACTGAACACCTATAAAGAGTAAAATTTATGTAGAAAAGAATAAAACCTAGAATGGTCTGAAGTTCATGAAAAAGATTGAAGGAGAAATGAGTTTTGTTTATTAGCTACCTCTGTTTCAGAGTAGAATGGGCAGTTCACTGCTGTGGGAAGGTAAGAAATACTAATAGATTGTGAGGATGTAGAATTCCTTGACTTCCATGACCTGCTTAGAAAGAACAGACAATCTATCCTATGTGAAAGGATAGCAGGATAAAATCTGAATGTTTTAAAATGAGGACAACTTACCGTACCAGGTGACCCTCATTCAAGAGGATGTCGGAACCTGCTTCTCAATGTGAATAAAGATCCAGAAGTCGGTAGCCGCTACCGCTGAGCCGCTGGAGGGACGCCCGCCTTCGCCCACCATGGCCGAGAGCGACTGGGACACGGTGACGGTGCTGCGCAAGAAGGGCCCTACGGCCGCCCAGGCCAGGTCCCAGCAGGCTGTCTCAGCAGCACAGAGACGAGGGGAGGATGCAGAGACTTCCCAGAAATGGGCTGCTGGCCAGAACAAACAGCATTCTATCACCAAGAACACGGCCAAGCTGGACCGGGAGACGGAGGAGCTGCACCATGACAGGGTGACCCTGGAGGTGGGCACAGTGATCCAGCAGGGTCGGCAGAGCAAGGGGCTCACGCAGAAGGACCTGGCCACGAAAATCAATGTGAAGCCACAGGTGATCGTGGACTATGAGAGTGGACGGGCCATCCCCAATAACCAGGTGCTGGCAAAATCGAGCGGGCCATCGGCCTCAAGCTCCGGGGGAAGGACATTGGAAAGCCCATTGAGAAGGGGCCTAGGGCGAAATGAACACAAAGCCTCGAAATCAGTGCGCTCCAGCTGATCTCGTTCTGCGGGTTCCCCTTGGCCCCCAGCACCGCCGTGGGTCTCCTCACGGGCCGAGCGGAACAAGGGGTCCAGCTTGCGGGGGCCTCCCCAGCCCATTCCTGCTGTCTAACAAACAAAACCTTGCAAAGCGGAAAAAAATATTGAGAAGTCATGAAGTGCACAGCCGCCTCGAGCCTGGAAAATGGCCATTCTGACTACTGTGAGACGGTATCTCGCTGCAGTTTTAATTTTCATTCCTCTGACGCTTAGTGATGTTGCGCATTTTTTCAGGTTTGTCGGTTGCTTGTGTTTGTCTGATGCGTGGTTTTCAAACACTCTCTCCCATTCTGTAGGTCGTGTGTCTACCCTGTTGATCGTCTCTTTTGCTATGCAGAGGCTTTTTAAGTTTCAGTCCCGTTGGTTAATTTTCATTTTTGTTGTATTTTCTTTTGAGGTCTTAGTCATAGGACGATGTTGAGAAGAGTTTTTCCTCGGTTTTCTTCTACATTTTTATAGTTTGACATCCCGTATTTAAGTCTCTAAACCATCTTGAATTAGTTTTTGTATGTGGTGGGATGCTGGGGTCCAGTTTCATTCTTCTGCATTTGGCTAGCTAGTTTTCCCAGCACCATTTATTGAACAGGGTATCCTTGCCCTCATTGTTTATTTTGAAAACGATGTTAAAGATCAGTTCGTTGTAGGTATGTGGCTTTTTTTCTGGGTTCTCTATTCTTATCCATTGATTCATGTGTCTGTTTCTTTACCAGTACCATGCTGTTTGGTTGCTACAGCCTTGTAGTATAGTTTGAAGGCAGGTAATGTGATACCTCTGGATTGTTCTTTTTGCTTTGAACTGCTTGGCTATTCGAGCTCTTTTTTGGTTTCATGATTTTTTTTTTGTTGTTGTTCTTTAGACAGGGATCTCTCTCTGTTCCCTAGGCTAGAGTGTTGTGGCATGATCTCAGCTCGCTGCAACCTCTGCCTCTGGGTTTGAGCGATTCTCCTCCCTCAGCCTCTTAAAGTATCTAGGACTATAGGCATGCACAACTACGCCTGGCTAATTTTTGTGTTTTTTTTGGTAGAGACAGGGTTTTACCACATTGGCCAGGCTGCTCCTGATCTGACTTCAAGTAATCCTCCTGCCTCTGCCTCCCAAAGTGCTGGGGTTGCAGGTGTGAACCACCATGTCCAGCCCATTTTTTTCTAGTTCTGTAAAAAAAAAAAGTGACAATGGTAACTTAATAGGAATTGCACTGAATCTTTAGATTGCTTCTGGCAGAATGATCGTTTTAACAATATTGATTCCTCCAGTCCACAAGCACTGAATGTTTTCCCACTTGTTTGTGTAGTCTGTTATTTCTTTTATCAGTGTTTTGTGGTTCTCCCAGTAGAGATCTTTCACCTCCTTGGTTAAATGTATTCCTAGGTGTTTTGGTTACTTGTGTGTGTGTGTGTGGCTATTGTAAATGGGAGTAAGTTCTTTATCTGATTCTCAGCTTGAGCATTTTTGGTGTATAGAAATGCTACTGATTTATGTATGCTGATGTTGTAACCTGAAACTTTGCCGAACTTGTTTATAAAGTCCAGGAGTATTTTGGAGGAATCTTTAGGGTTTCCAGATAGAGGATTGTGTCTTTGGTAACCAGAGATAATTTGACTTCCTCTTTTCCTGTTTGGACGGCTTTTATTTCTTTCTCCTGCCTGATTTCTCTGGCTAGGATTTCCAGTACTATGTTGAATAGGAGTGATGAGAGTGGACATCCTTGTCTTCTTCCAGTTACTAAGGGAAATGCTTCCAACTTTTGCCTCTTCAGTATGATGTTGGCTATGGGTTTATCATAGATGGCTCTTATTATTTTGAGTTAATGTTTCTTTGACACCTGGTTTGTTGAAGGTGTGTATGATGCAAAGGATGTAAGATTTTATTAAATGGGTTTTTGCACCTATTGGGATAATCATATTGTTTGTGTTTTTAATTCTGTTTAGGTGGCAAATAGCATTTTTTTGATTTGCATATGTTGAACCATCCTTGCATCCTAGGCATAAGGCCCACTTGATCATGATGAATTATCTTTCTGATAATTCATAATAAACTTTCAGTTTGCTAGTATTTTTGTTGAGAATTTTCACATCTATATTCATCAGGGATATTGGCTGGTAGTTTTCTTTCTTTTTTTTTAATTGTGGCCCGGCCAGATTTTGGTATCAGGATGAGACTGGTTTCATAGAATGAGTTAGGAATTTCTCTGCCTCAATTTTTTTGGAATAGTTTTAGTAAGATTGGTACCAGCTCTTCTTTGCATGTCTGGTAGAATTCAGCTGTAAATCTGTCTGGTCCAGGGCTCTTTCGGGTTAGTAGAATTTTTATTACCGATTCAATTTCATAACTCATTTTTGGTCTTTTCAGGTTTTCAATTTCTTCTGGGTTCAATTTTAAGAAGCTGTGTGTTTCCGGGAATTTAACTATTTCCTCTAGGTTTTCTAGTTTGTGCTATAGAGATGCTCATAGTAGTCTCTGAAGATCTTTTGTATTTCTGTGGTATGAGTTGTAATGTCCTTTGTCCTTTCTGATTGAGCTTATTTGGATCTTTTTTCTTGATTAATCTAGCTAGTGGTCTATCGATCGTGTTTATCCATTCAGACAACCAACGTTTCATTTCATTGATCCTTTGTATGGGTTTTTTTTTGGTCTCTGTTTCATTTAGTTCCGCTCTGATTTAGTTATTTTTTCCTTCTAGCTTTGGGTTTTGTTTCTTGTTTTTCTAGTTCCTTTAGGTGTGATATTAGGTTGTTAACTTGAGATATTTCTATCTTTTCGAGGTAGGCATTTAGTGCTGTAAACTTTCCTCTTAATACTGCTTTTGCTGTATTCCAGCAGTTTTGTCTCCACTTTCATTTGTTTCCATTTGTTTTTATTTCTGCCTTAATTTTATTGTTTACCCAAACTTGATTCAGCTGTTTAGTTTCCATGTATTTGTGTGGTTTTGAGAGGTCCTCTCGGCATTGATTTCTGCTTTTATTTTACTGTTGTCCGAGAAGATACTTGATATGATTTCATTTAAAAAAATTATGGAGACTTGCTTTATGACTGAGCATGAGGTCAATCTTAGAGAATGTTCTGCACAGATGGGAAGAATGTATATCCTGTGGTTGTTGGGTATTCCATAGACATCTATTAGGTACATTTGGTCAAGAGTCCAATTTAAGCCCAAAGTTTCTTTGTTAGGTTTCTGCCTCAGTGACCCGTCTAGCGTTGACAGTGGGATGCTGACGTCCTCCACTATTATTGTATGGCTGTCTGTTTCTTTGCTTAGGTCTAGTAGTACTTGCTTTATAAATCTGGGTACTCCAATGTTAGGTGCATATATATTTAGGTTAGCTAAATCTTCTTGTTGAATTGAATGTTTTATGATTATATAATGACCTTTGTCTTTTTTTTAAACTGTTGTTAGTTTAGTTTTTTATTTGATGCAAGAATAGCAACTCCTGATCTTTTTTGTTTTCCATTGCATAACAGATCTCTGTTATCCCTTTACTCTGAGTCTATGGGGGCTACTGCATGTGAGATAGGTCTCTCTTAAAGGCCACAGAAAGTTAGATTATTTTTCCCCAAATTGCCGCTCTATGCCTTCCTTCTTTTTGAGATGAAGTCTCGCTTTGTTGCCCAGGCTGGAGTGCCGTGATGCCATCTTGGCTCACTGCAACCTCTGCCTCCCGGGTTCAAGTGATTCTCCTGCCCTGGCTTCTCGGCTAGCTGGCATTACAGGCACCTGCCACCATATCCAGCTAATTTTTGTATTATTAGTGGAGATGTAGTTTCATCATGTCAGCCAGGCTGGTCTGGAACTTCTGACCACAAGTGATCTGCCCGCCTTGGCCTCCCAAAGTGCTGGGATTACAGGTGTGAACCACCACACCTGGCTGGCTCTATGCCTTTTAAGTGGAGCTTTTAGGCTATTTAGATTCAAGGTTAATATTGATGTGTGAGGTGTTGTTCCTATCATAGTGCTTAGCTAGTTGCTTTGTAGACTCAATTGTGTATTTCTTTATAGGGTCTATGAACTTTGTAATTACATGTGCTTTTATGGTAGCAAGTACCATCCATGTTTAGAACATCTTTGAACATTTTTATAGAGCCTGTGTGGTGTTAATGAATTCCCTTAGCATTTCTCTGTCTGGGAAAAACGATTTCTCCTTCATTTATGAAGCTTAGTTTGGCAGAGTCTGAAAGTCTGACGGACACTTCTTTTTCTTTTAGGTAGCTAAAAAATAGGCCCCAGTCTCTTCTGACTTATAAGATTTCCGTTGAGACGTTTGCCGTTAGTCTGACGGGATTTCCTTTAGAGGTAATTTGGCCCTTCTCGTTAGCTGCCTTTAAGGTTTTCCTTACACGCTGACCATGGAGAGTCTGATGACCGTATGCCTTGCACAGTTGTCTCGTGTAGCATCTTGCGTAGTTGTCCAAATTTCTTGTATCTGGATATCAGTCTCTCTAGTCAGATGAGGAAATGTTTTCCTGAATTATTCCCTCAAATATGTTTTCCAGGTTACTTGCCGTTTCTTCTTCTCTCTCAGGGATGCCAGTAGTCATAGGTTAGGTTGCCTTACATAACCCCATAATTCTCAAAGGCTTTGTACATTTTAAAAAGTTCTTTTTTCTTTATTTTTGTCTGACTGGGTGAATTTGAAAGACCAGTCTTCAAGCTCTGAAAGTCGTTCTTCTGCTTGTCTGGTCTATTGTTAAAGCTTTCAGTGTATTTGAAATTCCTTTAGTAAAGTTTTCAATTGCAGAACTTCTATTTGTTTTTTCTTAATGCAGTTACATTGACTTTCATATTCTGCATTGTTTTTCTGGTTTCTTTGTACTGGATTTCAATTTTTTCTTGGATCTTGTTGAGTTTCTTTGCAATCCATATTTTGAATTCTTATCTGTCATTTCAGACATTTTAGTCTGGCTAGGATCAATTGCTAGAAAACTAGTGCAATCGTCTGGAAGTGTGTAAACACCTTGAGTATGCTGAGTAAACACTTGGAATTCTTGCACTGATTCCTTCTCATCCCGGGGAGCTGTTGCTTCTTATTTTTGAATTTGCTATTGTTTGGATGAAGATTTTTAAGTTTTTTATTCTTTTTTCTTTCCTTGATGGTATGACTGTGGTGTATGCTGTGTATGATTGTTTGGCTTCATATTTGGGTGCTTTAGGGGGCCCAAGCTCTGTATGTGTTTCTTGGTTGTGGATAGTTTCTGAACAGATTTCTCAGATTCTGTTGTTGTAACGATGTATTGGAAGTAAAAGCTGACACTTTAACCTTTGCTGGGAGCTGAGGGTCTGGAATCCTCAGGAAGCTTGTCTCGTGGACTAAACCCTTCAGGCAGCAGGTTTTTATTTGGTGGTGCAGTTTCGGATGCAGTCCAGTAGATGGCGCTTAAGAGTAAGGGCCGGCAGGTAGGCTGGTGCCTAGCGGAAACGCCTGCCCTGACCGGGTGGTAGCAAGAGGTCCTGCTGGGCTGGGCTGAGGCCTCAGGGGAGGGGTAGAGGTGCACCGGCTCCTGCTCCTGAGTAGGCACGAATGCGATCCGCTTGGCTCTCATACGCCTGCCACAGAGCTCACATCTTCAGATTCGAAGCCTTCGTCCTTTGGTTCGCGGCTGCGGTGCAGCAGATGTCTGTGGATATACCACTCCAACAGCTTCCACTAAAATGGGGCTTGGGGCAAAGCTCTGCTTCCAGTCCAGGGCAGGCAGCTCCACGGCCTGTATAGGGAGGGAGAGTCGGGCCCGTCCTTCCTGAAAGTCCAAGCGGCCCAGGCTCGCTTGCAGCCTGGGTGGTGCCGCATGAAAAACTTGGAAAACCTTCTTAGTGCACACTCACTGGGTCCGGGAAGGAAGAACCACTGCTGTGTCTGCGGCCATATAGGGGGTAGGGGAGCGGTGACCCCTGCTTTTCCACGCCCGTTCCTGGGTGTCAGTGCTGCCCCCTTCTGCGATTGGTGCCACGCCAGTGTTTGCTTTGTCCCTGGAAGGGCTGTGGCAGTCTGTGCTCCCCCTCGCTTCGGGGTGGCCCACGCTCAGGCTCAGCGTTGGATCTCCAGGGCTCCTGCAGCTCCCCAGGGACCTGCCCTGTCCTTGCCAAAGTCAGAGTAGGCTGTGGGGCTATATGTGCAGGTGGACAATGACGAGGGTAGAGAGTCCCCGGGCGGGATAGGGCTCCACCACGGGTGCACAACCAGGATGGCGGCGCGGGCTCCGTTTGGCTCTGAGCAGAATGCAGGCGTCCCTGAGTGTCCTGGCCACACAGTTCTCCGTCCCTGGGAAGTTTGCAAACCGCTACGATGGTGTTGCCCTGTCACAGGGGCAGAGGGTCTCCCCAGCAGTTTAGCAGTGAGCAGACTGTCCGAGGGGTGAGGGGAGCAGAGAAGCGCTCCCACCTGCCCTGTGGCGCTCCGCGTTCCTTAGGGGTCGATCGCTGCCAGACTCCTGCTGCGTTCCTTTTCTGCACCCCGGCTACTTCCTGTGGGCACCCCGACAGGACCTGGCTTTCTTCTCTCAGATTTCCCTTTGGAACTCGTCCATTCACTGGTAACTAATCTTTCTGAGGAGAACTTGTCCCTGCTCAGCCATCTTGGAAACTCACCAAAATTTCACTCGACGTTTTACAGATAATCCCATAAATACATGTTATTGGATGGAGGTGGTAATTGATATGTATGCGCTCCTTGGTCCTTTCGTATCAGCCAGTGATTGAAAACTGGATGACCATAAATAAAAGGACTGTATAACTGAAAAAAATATTTCCCAGGAGAAGCCCTTCTAAAATTATTGTTTTAACAGTGGAAATAACTATGTTTGTACGAAGTCCTTCCACATTCAGATGTGAGTTTCCAGAGGGCGAATTAGGTGCTTTGGACAGGGAAGCGGAGGCCAAAGCTTGTGTGGTGGCTCTGCTGCCATCAAGTGGTGAGGGAGATCGGGAAAATCTTTTAGCCTTTCTCAGCCTCAGTTTCCTCATAGAAAGATCAGGTGATTGTTCCAGTTCTCTGAGGTCACGTTCTGCTCGGTTTTCTCTGCGTCTGAGGGAGCGAGATGGGTATTCAGCCTACTCCAGACACTGCCCCGGAGACCTGACCTCGGTCCCGACTGCGTGTTTCCAGGACCTGGCCCAGCCTGAGCCAATGCCCTTAAAGTCCAAAGCTGAGAGTCAAAACGGAAGAAAGTCAGCAAGTTTGGAGGACGAAAATAATTTTTTAAAATTTCAAAGTAATGGTGGAACATGGGGCAGCCTACGGTGGTGAGAACAAGGACAGATTTCAAGCTGGGTTTGGATAAGTCAGGGGAAAAAAGGAGTGTCTACAGCATTATCAGATTCCTCAAAGAACGCCTTGGGCTGAGCAGTGAGTAACTTACTCCACGACTAACTGTTGCACCGTGTGAAGGAGATCCAGAAGATCAACTCAGGTCTGCTTTCTACTGCGGGGAAACACCAAGCCCAAGAGGGGAACACCGACTCCACGAAACCCTGCCCGAGACCCAGCGGCCTTGACCTTGGGGCTGCCCTCGCAGTGGATTCTCTTCGAGTAAGCCTGGGCTTAGCGGGAATGAATGGTGCTTAGAGAAGGGTTGGAGGCATCCGTTCTTGCCTCAAATCGTTCTGCCCTAAGTTTAGGGGGGGCCGGGGTGGGGGAATTCTTGTGTCTGAAGCAGCGATACTAATAATACGCTTCTGTACTTACAGTTGGGAAAGGCTTTGCGCACAGTATCTTACAAACGTGTTAAGCGCTGGATTTTCCTTTCTGTGTGTTTAACACTCGGGTTCAGATACCAATGTCTTCCTGAGGAGCTCAAGCCAGCGGGAGGAAGAACGCAAACAGGTAATTTCAACAAACGTGGCAGCTCTCCCAAGTGGGTGTAGTGATAGCTCAAAGTAGGGCAGACAGGCCAAGAACGCCTCTTCTATACGAGAGGGTGAACCATTGAGAGGAACTGCTGAGGACTGTGTGTTTCCATCAATCTCACCACATAACTGGACCCGGGACCTGGACCACATGGTAGAAAGCAGAGTTCTTTCTAAAGAAGGGAAATTGTTGCGTCCTTGGAAAATGTAGAGCACCCCTGAGAGGAAGCTTGGGACAAGTGTATGGTTGAGGTGACTGGAAGTTTGCAAGCATTTCTCTTTTCAGCCGTTGGACGAATATCACTAAGAACCTTCTTTAATACTTGGCCCTGCGCTGAATACATGGATTCAGAGATCAATAAAACATTATCTAAACTGTCAAGGGGATCTCAGGTGAGTAGTCCATAATGGCCATATTGATGAGAAGGGCTATAATAAAAACATGACGAAAATATGGGGAAGGGGGAATAACATTCAAAATAGGGAATGGCCTTCAGTCATTGCGTTGATAATAAATGCATAATAAGAACAACTTTACATTCTTAATTCAACACTTAGAAGAAATGGACAAATTTCTCAGAAACTGCAAAATAGCAAACTCAACCAAGATGAAACAGACAATCTGAATAGTCCTATAAACACTGGAAAATTGAATTTGTAATTAAATAACTCCCCACAAAGAAATGGTCAGGCCAAGATGCTTTTACCGAAGAATTCTAACATTTAAAGAAGAATGAACACCAATTCACAGAATCTCTTCTGGAAAAATATAGGAGGAGGGAACACTTGCCAAGTCATTTTATGAGGCTGATATCACCCTGACACCAAAACCAGGCAAAGACAGTAGAAAAGAAACGATAAACTAATATCCCTCTTAAATTTAGATGCAAAAATCATCATCATATTAGCAAATCAAATCCAGCAATGTATAAAAAATCACACACCATCACAAAGCAGGATTTATTCCAACTGTGCAAGGTTGGTTCAACATTCCAAAATCAATCAGTGCGGTCCACCATATCAGCAAGCTATAAAGAAAAAGAGTATGATTATACCACTTGAGGCAGAAAAAGCATTGGCAACATCCAATACCCATTCATGAATAAAACGCTCAGATTGCTTACACAATCCCTTTTCCGCGATTTCGTGATTTTAGCAAACAACTGTTCTGATAAACGCAATTAACGCGCGACCCTTGGCTGGCTCAGGTCGTGGGGTAGGGCGCCTTTGCGTTTTTCCTTTGGATCTGCCCCTCTTCCGGGTTTGTTCTCTAGAGCCAGGGGAAGGACTGGATCCTCTCTCTTCGGCTCCTCTTGCCGCATCAGAAACCTCACACTCCTTCCCTTTTTAGAGAAGCTTCAGAGAGTGCTTTGCTGGGTGTGCTGGACCCGGCAGGGCGCAGGTATGTGGGGCTGAGCGCGGTGCGTCCGCGTTTCCTTCGCTGTGACTGCTCTTCCTGCTCCTGCAGGAAAAGGCAATGCCCCTTTTGTCTTGTCCACGTGGGACTCCAAAGGTTCCAGAAAGGCGGCGAATCCTCTCGGAGTGGGCAGGGGAGGAGATAGAATTTGGAAATGGGGCGGTAGAAGGGTGGAATGCCACCAATTTCCTGATTGAAGGCTGTCATGAAGCAGGCGTCTTTGGGAGCGCGGCCCTCCAGTCTCTGGCGAGGGTAACATCCCACCAGCATCTGGCGAGGTCCAGTCTTGTCCCCGACTGCATTTTGGGCCAAAAGCAGACGAAGCCGGCACTGCGGCCTGGCGTTATTGGCCGAGAGGTCCGCATATTCCCCCGGGTGGAAGCTCTTGGACTGCAGGTGTGAAGGAAATGCCGTCACCACTGCAGGAAGAAAAGCAACTAAGGAAAATGGCACCTTCTTCTCCGAACCTTTTTTGAGACACTCTCGCTCTGTCGTCCAGGCTGGAGTGCAGTGGCGCGATCTTTGCTCACTGCGACTTCTGCCTCCTGGGTTCAAGCATTTCTCCTGCCTCAACTCCCGAGTAGCTAAGTTTTTTTTTTTTTTTTTTTTGGGCAGAGGGGAAGAGAGAGAGAGAGAGATAGATAGATAGATAGAGAGAGAGAGAGAGAGAGAGAGAGAGAGAGATTTTAACGTCTTCAAGCAAAAAGAGACTCTGCCTGCTGGCCGTCTTCTGCGAGTGACTGTGAAAAATCCATTCAGAGGCTTTCAGTGAAAACCGCCTTTATCTCTTTGTCCTCTTAGGTTAAAATCTGCCCTTCGTAACCCATGGAACAGGAAAATTACAAAGAGCAAATATAAGACGTTTCAGTACTGTAGAAACTGCCCTTCAAGAAGAATCAGAAGACCGACGCGGGAGAGGTGCGAGCGTGAATCCGAGTGGGCTGCCCCGTCTTCCAGGGCTTCACACTCGGCCTCGCGAAGGCGTGGCCTGGCCCGAGCTGATGTGCTCATATTTCCAAACAGCCAAGTGCCCTGAGACACTCTGGAGCGGCAGAGGGGTGGAATCCCACGGAATTTCCTGATTGAAGGCCGTCGTACTTTGCTACGGTACCTGCTAAAATTTGGAAGTGTGATGCACTGTAACTTAAATTGAGTCGGGTAGACTAAGAGACGGCGGCAGTGAGGGACGCCCTTAGGGAGGAAGAGGTCGAGGCGCTGAGGCCCAAGGGCCCGCGAGGAAAGAGCGCGCAGCCCGGGCCCCTCGGCCTGGGGAAGGGCGGGCAGGGATGATCCTACGGTTCCTGGGAGGGCGCAAGAGCGCAGAACGCTGACTGCCGGCGCCGGGGAAAAATCCCCGACGTGCGGTCCCCATCCCTGGGCAGGCGGCGTCCACACTCCTCCGCAGCGCGGGGCGCTCGGGGCTCTGACGCTCCAAACCCAGCGGCTGCTGCAGCTTCTGGGAGGCGGGGAGTGTCCGCCGGGAGGATCCCGCACCCGGGCGCTTAGTTGTGGAACTGGAAACCCCACGGCCTCCGGGGTTTAAAGCCAGGTATGGCTCCCCATGGTCTTCGTTTTGGGGATAGGCGAGGAACCCTAAGCCTGGCCCTATTGGGAGCTGTAGCCTCCTTGATGGCTGGTGCTTGCTGGGCTTTTTTCAGTCAAATTCCAAAATGCGGTTGGATTTCTTACTTTAGACACTGTAATAGAAATGGCCGATCTAAGATTTTCATGATTATATTTTGCCCTGCGGGTACACATGTGGTTTCCGTAGTGTAGTGGTTATCACGTTCGCCTCACACGCGAAAGGTCCCCGGTTCGAAACCGGGCGGAAACATTCGGATTTTGCCCCTAAATTTAATGAAATTAGTCGAGGTTCGGAAACAGAAAACTAGTTGAACCTGTGTGTACGTTTTAGACATCATCAATCTAGACAGATTGTCGACCAGGCTACAATTGCCACTGGTCTGCCAGTAAGGGGACATCACAGCAACCTGCTTAATAGCAGCTTTGGTTCCAGAAATTCCTTAAGGTTCTCTTCATGCTCTTCGATCCCCTGAATTTTCACAGGCTGACGCTGAAAGTGGATGACATCTTAGCGCATTTCCTAAGCGTCCTGCCTGGCTCCGCTTTACTCTGATACAGTTGCAGGTCTCACTGATTTGCGAGACGACTAAAGTAAAATATTTTTTGAAAAGGTTCTAAATCTGCATCTGGAACTTGTAGAGTCAATATTCGGAAATCACACGGATTATGTACATACATACACATTTGCATGCATACCCCCTCCCCAAATAATCCTCAGAAAACCGGTAAGTGTCCAAACTACTCTCCTGAGGCTTAGACAATCAAGGATTTAATAAATGCAACTCCTAATGTGTGATGTCCAGATCCTGGATTGGCCACCCTTCTCTACCGCTTTGTCCCGGCACGCCCTCAATTTTGCCTAGATGGATTCCAGGCCACCGACTCTCGCTTTGCTTCCTGTCCTCTCAACAGCGCGCTTAAGCACTATTGCCCCAGGTGACGCTGCTGAGAACAGCTAAGTGGCCAGCACTAGTGCAGCTCTCCTGGAGGCGGAGGCCCAGAATCCCCAGGAATCTGCCATTTACCCAGGCGAAAAGCCCAATGGCTCTCCCCACAGCTTCCCCACAGCTTCCCAACATCCCTCTACAGAGGTTTTAAAAATTAGACATTGGGGAGAGATAGCATGGGGAGAAATGCCAGATCTAGGTGACGGGGAGAAAGGCAGCAAATCACACTGCCATGTGTGTACCTACGCAACAATCTTGCATGTTCTTCACATGGACCCCAAAATCTAAAATGCAATGAAAAAAATAAATTTTTTTTTTAAAAATTAGACGTATTAACCTGTAGAGGTGGAGAGAATCAAAGAAATCACAAGATATCTCTGAGGGAAGAAGGAGAGCACCGGGAGTAAATCACTTGAGAATACTGAACAAGCAAGCCAAGGATAAAAGAATGGACTGGAAACTGACAGGATGACTGCAGGGGATGGTACTGAGGTGGATGCGAATCACTACTTACTATTAATAGGTTGAGGCAAGCACACGAATGGGGGCATAACCAAAATACTTACTAAGGCACTCCTTCACCCACCTCGTGTTTTATAGTATGGTTCCTAAAGAATGTGCCACCCTGCTGGTTCTAGAAGCTTCTGGAGCCAAGGAGCCAGAGCATGAGAGCATAAAAATCCTGTCAGTTGAAGCCTTGGGCTCTATACTGCTAAGCCCGGCCCAGAGACTGGATTGCAAATGCAGGGGCTGGTGTGATGGAATGGATGTTTGTGTCCTCTTCAAATTACTTATTGAAGCCTTAGCCCCCAATGTGAAGGTAGTTTTGGAGGTACGGCCTTTGGAGGGATAATCAGATTTAGATGAGGTCATGATCATGCGATCTCCATGGTGAAATCACTGTCTTTATAAGAAACAGAGAAAGACCAAAGTGCTCTCTCGCTCTCTCTCCATCACGCCAGGAAGAGGGAGAAGGTGGCAGTCTGCAAGCCAGGGAGTGACCCCTCACCAGGGAACTGAATCAGCCGGCACTTTGATCTTGGATTTCTCAGCGTCTCAAACTGTGAGAAAGAAATTCCTCGTGTTTAAGCCCCAGCCTGTGGTACTTTGTTATGGAAGCCTGAGTTGAGACGCTGTTTCACTGCGGAATCCACTGGCGTGAACCCGCGAGAAGTTTGTGACATGTCAAGTAGTTTGCTGCTCCTGGATTTGAGTATTGGCAAGAGCTGTTAGAATGATGAGCATAGAGGGAACAGGGTCCAGAGAATATGGTGTTAGTCATTGTACTGAAGAAATAAAGGGACATGACATGGCTTTAGGCTGAAGTTAGGTGCAGATTTAAGCTGTGAAAGGGTCACTCAGCATACAGTGTGGCAATCAATGGTGCAGACTACACTGGCTGTAATTTATCTGCTTATGTTAATGGTCACGAGAGCTGATAGATGGAAAAGTGTGGTAATAAAATGGCAGTACGCTTGTGGAGTATCCAATACGCTTAAAAGTACGCTTGTGGTGTAGCCAATACACTTAAACACTCTTTTTTGAATTGAACTGAAATTCTTATATCATGAAAACAGGAGAGTTTATCCAAAAGAAGATTTGCTTTGGGAAATAGGATGGATGACGGTGAGGCTAAGTGTCTAGGCAGGGGTAGAAGCAGCTTTCAGTGTCTGCTGAAACACCCAGGACCACCCGCTACTCTCCGGGAGATGCTGGCTTGGGGCTGATCACTGAGTGTTGAGGTAGAGGGTGGTACATGATGCTGACAGGGAACTCCCCGGTGTGTTGAGTTTTAGTGTCTGTGACTCTGAGATGCATATGAGGCCTTTGTAAAT